>VMDO01022039.1:0-34255 GCA_007922755.1 Pedetes capensis
TTTGGAGATAAAGTTATCCATAATATTTTACCATTTATAGAATATCACCATTAAAATATACTAAAATACTAAACTTCAATAGATGTCATAATGTATATTTTGCTCAAAATTAATATACTCATCAAAATAGAATAATCAGTACTCACTTTTGGATAGGATTCAATTTTCCTCAAAGTCCAGGCATCTCTATCTCTTTATATGTAATTTTTATTCATTTCAAATTATTAATATTATTTGTTTCTTGGAACATTATATATAGTATGTAATTAAAAATGGTGTGTATATTTATACAAAATATTTTTGAAGCAATTAGAATTGCTACAAATACATTATGAATGTGCAATGTAGAATCCTCTTTAGTTTTATATCTATTTTTGTATTCATTATTCTTATCTAGGGCTGGGATTTAGCTCAGTTGGTACAGCGCTGCGTTGCAGTCTCTGAGGTCCTGAGTTCAATTCCTGGCACCACAAAAATGGGAGAAGGACCTGGCAATCCACTCCCAAGGCAATCCCAAAACAGTCAGCCATTGAAAACCCTATGCGGGTCACTATGAGTCGGATACCGATTCGACGGCACCTAACAACAACAACATTCTTATCTGTTATTAGTTAGATTGTGGGTCACTGGTACTAAAATGTCTGAAAAAACAATCTAAGAAGAAAGGATTTATTTGGCTCCTGGGTCAGAGGATTTCAGTCCATACAGAGCAATGAGAAGGCATGACAAAGACAAGGCAATGGCACATGGCAGAGGACTTGTTCAAATTGTGACCGATCAGGAGCAAAGAGAGAGCAACCGGAACTGGGGTTCCAGGTAAAAACCTTAAAGCCCACCCCTAGTTACCTGTTTCTACCAGCGAGTTCTCTCCTCCTAAAGTTCTACGGCCTCCCAAAATAGTTCCATCATCTGGAGACCCAACATTAAAACATGGCATTGGAGGATGTTTTAAATTCAAATATAAGAAATATTTTTCATTTTTATCATAATTTATCATTTTCCAGTGGTCTCACTTTCAACTGTTCAATGTTATTAAGTAGTATTTAACATCATAAACTAAAAACAGCTAATGAATAATTATTTTCTGCTTGTTGTTTCATGGGAACACTATACACTATGATGACTATACACTATACACTATAATGAAAAATAATCAAGAATGGTTCCAAAAAGCAGAACAAAACAAACAAAATGCCTCAAAAAATTCCTTGAGGATGGAAAATAACATGCATTTTTGGGGAAAAAAAAGGTTATTTTCCAAGTTATTAGTAGTCTGTATCTATAGCTAATCTTAACTAAAAAAATTGTTATAACTGTGAAGATAAAATATTTCTACAAGTTTATATTCTTAATGGGATGCTTAAAGCTGATCTTACTGTTTCATATGTTGTGGCTGTGCCTGTAAAATTTTATGGTATTAAGTTCAAAGAATATGCCCCAATCTGGATGCACCAAATGCATATGGAAATGACAAGAAAAAAACCGTGAAGATTAAAGTTTCTAAGTATTTGCTTTAAATATAGTGACGATATGGAAGAATAATTAATATAGTAATGCCAGATTGCCTGACATTGTGTTCCTTTAAATTATGCGTTCTTGTCTCTTCCATAACACCTAGAAGTGTTACCCCAGCTATGACCTATAGCTAGTCTGGGTGGCTCATTTTCTATCCTGAGTTTATGTAAGCCCCCTTTAATATTCTGCCTTTTTGAAATGGAGATAATAATTATTATCTCATTGAACTGCAAGAAGGATTAGCAAGAGAACAGATTAGCTACCTACAGTGGCAATACAGATAGAACTGCTTTTATTTGCCTGGGTGCTAGGCTAAGTTACAGTAAACCAATTAATTTCCTAGTTCTCAGAAACTCATGACACATATTTCTTGAAAGTCAGTGGGGCGTGGTACGGAGTTTCACACACTGACTCAATGACTCAAGCTTGGCAGAGGGCCCACTATCTCATACTTGCCATGCGGTTGTCAAAATGGAAACAAAGATAAGAACCTTAAGCCTACAGTGCCTCAGTTCTAAAAGGGTAGATCGTACTTTTACTCACCCTTCATTAGCAAAACTCTTTGCCTAACTCTGCCCAATTGCAAGAGGAATATTAGTAAGCAATTATCTAAAGTAAAAGATTTCAGTTTATTTTCACTCTTTTATTTCATTTCCCAGTTGTAGCCATTTCAGCTGACTAATCATTTCGATGTTAGCAATAGTTTACAATATCCTGTGCAATTCAAACTAAGCTTCTCTTGGAGATAAAGGGTTGAAGGAAAACAATTAGTTTTCTCTTAGAGTGGAACAGCTGGTGCCATTTAGCACTTTCACCTTTAACTTTTGAAGATATCTCTGTATTTCTCAATTGCTATTTGATGTTCTTTATGTGGGTAATCTCTCTTCATGTTTGATTCACCATTAAATTTTGCGGAGATAATTTAGCACTTTCAAGTGCTCTATATACAGTCTTAGAATCAGTGCGCTCCATGGGTAAAACAAAACAATCTTTTCAATGTCTTGGAACTGTAAGATTTTCCTAAGCATTGGTGAGAAGATTCAAATTATTTCATTGTGAATCAACATTATAGTGCAACTAGTAATAAAAATTAAAATTATAGCACAAAATAAAATTAAGTATAAAAGTAGGTATTGAAATGAGAAATAAGAAAATAAGTAATACAGATTCCCAAAGATGTTTCAGGCAGAACAATTTTACAAAGATATTTATTTTTATTTACCTAACAATACACACCCAAAGCAATCCAAAACAATCAGCCACTGAAGATCCCATGAACAGCAGAGAAGCACTGACTTAGTGCTGGGCATGCCACAGTGTAGGGGAATATTTCCTTCTGTTGTACATAGGGTCAGTAAGAGTCAGACCTGACTCAATGGCACATAACAACAACAACATTTTTCTGGTATTTTCCTAGTTTCAATATTTAAGTACACAGACAACGTTTTAGATACATTCAGACAAAAAATACCTCTTTGAAATGAGTATTGACACAACATTTATATCAAAAATATAAACTTGGGGGTATAGTTTGAAACCTGCCACCAGCCGTTCATATTGTTGCTCTCTCTGAAGATAGTTTATAGGTATTTATGCAATAAAAGGGGCCAGGAAATATATACTCCATGTTGTTGTTTGGTGCATTGAGTCAGATCTGACTTATAGTGACTCTAAGTACAACTGAGTGAAACACTACTCAACACTGTGCCATGCACATGATCTTTTTATGTTGGAGCCCATTTTTGCAGTCACTATGTTTCTTCTCATTTTGAGTCAGCAAATGGAAGGTCTAGGGGATTTACTCCATTCCTGTCATTAAGGTAGACTGTACTTTGGGAGGTAACTCTTCCCCAGGTGTTTTGTCAATACCTTCAAGTCTGGGGGATTCTTTCCTTGGCACTATATTAGACTGTGCTTTACTATATATTCATAGGGTTTTCAATGGCTAATTGTTTCAGGAGTGGGCTCCCAGCTCCTTCTCTCTAGTCTGTCTTAGTCTGGAAGCTCAGCTGAAACTTGTCCACCATGTCTGGTCTTGATGATGTTTGAAATATCCTTGGCATAGCTTTCCTCATCACAGCACCATGAAAGCTCTGACAGCATGACAAGCTGACAGACACTTGGGGCTTATACTCCATAGCCTCCCTTAGTATTTTTATAAAACTTTTCTCAAAGTGAAAGAGGCAAAGGTGACTAGTCTGTAATTATTTCCCTTTAATAATATTACTACTTATATCCCCAAGCACACCTTTTTACTATTTGTTCTCCATGAGGCTTTGTATTATTTGTTTGCTTTACACAATAGATCCTAATATAAGAAATAGATGTGATTCTTTACACTGATAAACAGAAATTTCTATGTTATTTTAGCATTATCTTAGTAACCTAAGTTTTAAGAGATTTTCTTACCTTCTTTCTTATTCTTTATTAAGCTTTGGGACTTCCAGACCATCAAAATGTAAGTCTTATGATATATCATTTTGGCCAACCATACTCCATAGTTTTCTAAAGATAGAGCCATTACATTAATTGCCATCTGGTTTTCTCTGTGAGAAACTGGGCTCAGGGGCACTAAATATTTCAGTTTTCCACAAGTCTTTCAGAATAGATTATATTTTATAAGTTTTTATAGATGGAATAATTATCTTTATGTAACCAAAAAGAGGTCACAGAAAACACAATTTCTAATTAGATTCCATTTGAAATTGTATAAGTGCATAAATTATAATATTTTGCATCCCTAAAGTCATAATTAGTTTTCTTTGAAAATATAATTGTTCTGAGTCACGCTGGGATCATTTTCAGCTTATCTATGTCCATGCAATATCATGTATTGCTTCAAGCATGACAATGTTTATTTGTCATAGTCATTTAAACTATGCTTATAAAAAATGAAAACTAAGCATCCTACATTATATTTGCCAGTCATTCATAAAAATGTTTGCATGCATGACGTGGTGTTTGCAGAGAAAAAGAGAGCTGAATATTTCAATGTTGAGAAATAATGAAATCCCTAGATCTTTACTGCCTGCAGCCATAGCCCTGTGGCATCTGATCCCATCAGATCTCGGAAGCTAAGCAGGGTCGGACCTGGTTAGTACCTGGATGGGAGACCGCCTGGGAACACCAGAAGCTGTAGGCTTGGGAGAAGGACCTGGCAACCCACTCCCAAAAATCAATCTGCCATTGAAAACCCTATGAACAGCAGAGAAGCACTGTCAATAGTGTTTCCCCTGTTGTACAGAGGGTCGCCATGAGTCGGATACTGACTGGACAGCACCTAAGATCTTTACCACTCACTTACTGATAGCTATTGTTATGTAGTTGGTGTAGAGTTATCATAGCAAACACAAAATTCTAGGTGCAACAACTCATTTCATCAAGAAAACAATTCTATGGATGGGCACTATCATTACTCCCAATGCTTATTTGATACAACTGGTGCACTGGGGGTCAAGCCATGTGCTTGGTCATACAATCAGTAGGCTGAGGGGGCAATTTACTGGTTCAATCATCCCTGCTCCATGCTGACTCTACCAAACTGCCTTTGGAAGAACATTTTTCAGTCAGAGAATAAACTCAGAGTCAGCACAACTAAAGTACCAATTAATATTTGAGTCAGCACAACTAAAGTACCAATTAATATTTATTATAAAATTTAATATTTTAGTAAAAATGGTGCTTACATGTATTAATTGAATAGATATTATAGCATAGAAATACTCGAGGAAAATTTTAATCCATTTATAGTTCCTCAATTCAGAGATGATTCCTACCTGCATTTTAATGCATACTCCTGTAGGCCTTCTTCTCTATATTTGTCCATAATATTTTTTCTTAAAAGTTATGAATCATTTTGTATGTATTTAGTTCCTTTGTCTCATCTAACAAAATGACTTTTTGGCAACAGATTTCATGACAGAATAGTATGTTAATATCAATTTTTAAATGTTATTTTATTGTTTCTTTTTCAACTGTGTGACTCATCTTATTTATCGGTACAGTATGAATAGATTTAGTGTACTGGGAAAAATTGTATTTGGTAGTTTGTAGAAGAGAAGAAAAAGTGAGATAATAAATTTAAGAAAATGATGTTTTATTATCTTATATTTCATCAATTGGATTCCATCTTTTTATTCTAGAATATTTTTTACCTTCAGGCTCAATACTGGCAGTAATTAGTGCTGCAAACATGCTGTTTATTAATCCATATACCTCTCCCATCGATCAAGAATCTAGTTCATGATATCCATCCCAAAAATGGAATGGCATGCATTGTTGAATATTTTATGACATCACACAAATAGTGAAGAAGAATGCTGTACAATGTCAAAGAAGACATGGAGCTCTATGAGGGCATTATGACTCTACGGTTTTAACTGTAATATATAGTTTGGCTGTGACTGTAACTAGGTGAAATATTTGCCAAATAAGAGTTCAAGAATAGGACAGAGATCATTCACATTCTAGCCCTGTGCAATGGGTGTTTTCAGAAAAAGAGTCTGACCTGGTTTGTAAAAGTTTGACCCAGAACTATTGCTTCTTTCTCTCTTATTTATGCAAGCTATTTCTATGCACATTTTTTCTACACTTCCTCCCAGTGGTTCTGAAAGAGTTATTTCAAAACTGTTATGTATAGTGTCACTGTGTGAGACTGCTAACTTTCCCTTGATTTTTAAGAGATCAGAAATAGGATTAACTTTCTATTTTTATCCCCTCCACTTTTCTCCAGTTTCAGCTTTTATCTTCCCCTGTATAGCCACCAGATCCATCATTATGACTTTTTTCGTCCCTTATTCCCCTTATTTCAAGCACCAGGGGGCAAAAAGTGTCCTAGAAGAAGATAACAGAATACATTTTATTACATATACTATAAATAATGGCACAAGATGAAAATATAATCAATAATTTTTTTCAATATAAATAAAGTGAAACATCAGTAACTCATGTCACAATGTTAGATATGTATGCACTTACTTTCTTCCATTCAATAAAGTGCAGGAGTAGTTTTCAGTCCTAGTTCTAATTATAAATAAATATTTGATATTGGGCAATTCACTTACATTTCTGATATAAATCCTTTCCTATGTGGTGGTGTATGTTAGAAAAAATATGCTTTTTACCACTAAGCTCGTATGATTCTGCTTGGATATAATATGTTGATGCTGCTTATGATAATAATAAATTATTATATTACCTAATAATTGAACTGGCATGTTTCATTTATTTTTATGCATTATATATTTTGAAATGTACCCTATTCTACAACCTAATTAATAAATGGTAATATGCCCATACACTAGCAATAAAAGTAATCACACTCAGATTAGTACTAGCATGTTTTCTCCATGTTGAAATGTTATGCATGTTTTACTAATGCCTTCACCTGAGTGGAAAATATAATCAGGATTGAAAATGTGAGGCAGAAATGCCACTGCTGGTTTCTCTGGGGCCCATTTCTGACATAACTGACTGTTAGCATTTTTCTGTACTTGCCTTGACTCAGCCAGGACTGTTTCTCAGTGGAGCATTGCAGACAGGTGCCATCAGTTCTAAATTAGAAGTGGACCATGATAACAAAAGTTTTTGCCCTTCCTCTGAAATAGACAACTGCTATAGAAAATTCTGAATTTAGAAGAGTATAGACAAAGCCACAATATTTCATAATTTGAATGTAATAACTGCTACTGTTTAATCATTTTTCATATATATATATTTAAGTGTATTGGAAGGTTAAAATGAAAGGACATTGGTATCAGCTTTGTTATTTAGGATCATAAAGTGATCATACTTTAACTTTTAATTTTAAATTTATGGAATTTTTCAAATAGGAACTTGATTGAATAATATGTATCATATATGTCTATGAGAGAAAAACTACTCATCTTTAATGAGTATTATTATCTGACATGTTTGATTTATATTGTTTTAGAGAGTGAAAGTGTGAAAGATTTCTTAAAACTACCACATTTAAATTAATTTTACTTCCTAGGGTCATGGCAATTACTATAATAAATTTTATGGATCAGCTTTCTATTCATAGATTTACTACTACAAAAATCTATTCATATAAAGGGTATCATAGAACATTGCCTTGTGATTCTGAAACACTTGTAATTGATACCACAAGATTGCTTAATTTGAACTTCCTTTTTTCATGTATTCTTCTCAAATTCTTCCAATATATATTTACCTCCAAGTGGACAAATATGAGCATTTTTGGGATATAAATCAGTAAAATACAACTGCTTATTTACAAATTTAATAACTGTTTTAAATACATTGGCCAAATTATTTTCAAAAATGTCTAAATTTTTGATTTCATGAACATCATGTTTTGTGTATATTTCCATTAACAGCTGGTATTAAAATACTTATGGATTTTTTCCCACTGTGTTGATTTAGAAACAACTGCTGTTGGTTTTACTGTCAACATGTGTTACAACAGTATCTTTTCTAGCTACCTACTTTAATTTTTCCCAAGCTATGACATATTGAAGAACTTAGCTAAGTTTTCTCATAGATCTAGGCAATTCACAATTCATTGTGTGTATAGACTTTATTGGTAGTATGATGAAATGCATGTTCATTGTTGGTATATCAGGAAAAGCTCCAAATTTGACATTCTTGACAAGAAGTTCTAGGAAAATTGTTGTTGTTGTTAGGTTCCATCAAGTCAGTGTCTGACTCATAGCGACCCTATGTACAACACATGAAACACTATTGTCCATGCATCTGTGCTACTCCTAGGGTTTTCAATGGCAGATTGATTTTTGGGAGTGAGTTGTCAGGTCCTTCTCCAAATTAGGAAAATTAGAAATCATTAAAAGTGAAATTGAGCACATGGACATTAACATTCGAGGCATCACTGTGGAAAAATAGACTAGAATTGGCCATTTTGAGTCAGGTAATCTTATGGTTTACTATGCTAAGAATTACATGTTAAAGCGAAGTGGAGTTGTATTCATCATCAAAGAAGACATCTCAAGATCTGTCCTGAAGTACAATGTGTCAGTGATAGAATAATATCCATATGCCTACACGGAAGGCCAGTTAATGTGACTAATATTCAAATTTACTCACTCACCAGTCAGGTCACAAATGAAGAAAGAGAAGATTTTTGCCAACCTCTGTCATCTGAAATTGACCAAACTTGCCATCAGGATGCACTGATAATTACTCACGATTGGAATGCAAAAGTTGGAAAAAAAGAAGGCTCACTAGTTGGAAAATATGGTCCTGGTGACAGAAATGATGCTGGAGATCACATGACAGAATTTTATCAGACCAAAGACCTTTTCATTGCAAATTAGTTTTTCACCAACATAAATGGCAACTATACACATGGAATTTGCCAGATGGGACATACAGGAACCAAATTGACTATATTTGTGGAGGGAGATAATGGAACAGCTCAATATCAAAAGTCCGAACAAGATCAGATGCTGATTTTGGATCACACTTTCAACTACTCATATGCAGTTCAAACGGAAACTGAAGAAAATTAGAATAAGTATATGATATCAAAGGTATGATATTCAGTATGTCCTGAGTTCAGAGATCACCTCATGAACAGAGTTTATGCCTTAGACAATAATAATCTAAGACCAGGCGTGTTGTGGCATGACTTTAAAGACATCACTCATGAGGCAGGGAAAAGATTATTAAAAAGACAAGAAAAAAGAGAGAAGACAAAATTACATGTCAAATCATACTATGAAACTTGCTCTTGAACATTGAATAGCTTAAGTTAAAGGAAGACATGACAAAGTTAAATAACTAAAGATTTCAAAGGGAAGCTTGAGAAGACAAAATCACAATGACATGTGCAAAGAGGTGGAGATGGAAAAGTAAATAGACAGAATATGCTGTTTTTCTCAAACATAAAGATTTGAAGAAAACAAGCTTCATGTGGAAATAATGAAGGAATCTACAGAGAAAATATGAGATGGCACGCAAAATAATAAAATGATGGAAAGAATACACAACATCCTTATACTAAAAAGGATTGGTGGATGACCAACCATTTCAAGAGGTTGCATATGGTCAGGAACCAATGGTACTGAAGAAAGAAATGGAAGCTACCTTGAAAGAAGTGGCAAAATAGAAGCCTCTAGGAATTGGTGGAATACCATTTGTGGGGTTTCAATGAACAGATGCAGCACTGGATATGCCTAGTTATTTATGCCAAGAGATTTGGAAAACAGTTTCCTGGTCAACTGACTGGAAGAGATTCATACTTGTGCCTATTCCCAAGAAAGGGGATCCAATTGATTAGAGAAATTATTAAAAAATATCATTAATATGTCATGCCAGTAATTTTGTTAAAGATCATTCAAAAGCAACTGCAACAGTATATTAACACAGAACTGCCAGAAAATTTAGCTGGATTCAGAAGAGGGTGTAGAACCAGGGAAATAATTGCTAATGTCATATGGATATTAGTCAAATGCAGAGAATACCAGAAAGATGTCTATGTTTAATTGACTAGGCAAATGCATTTGACTCTGTAGATCACAAAAATTATGGATAACATTTCAAAAAATACAAATATCAGAGTACTTTATTGTACTCAGGAGGAATCTGTACATGGACAAGGAGGCAGTCCTTCGAACACAATAAAGAACGATTGCTATTTTAAAGTGAGGAAAAGTGTTTGTCAGGGCTGTAGCCTTTCACCCTACCTCTTCAAACTCTATCCTGAAAAAATTCTCCAAGCATCTGGAGTTCATGAAGAAGAATGTGGCATCAGAATTGGAAGAAAACTCATTAACAATCTTAGTTATGCAGATGACACAACTTTGCTTCCTGAAACTGAAGACTATGTGAAACATTTACTGATGACGATTAAAGAACACAACCATCAATATGGATTGCACCTCAACATCAAGAAAAAATAATCCTTACAACTGTGTTAGTAAGCAACATCATTGATAAATAGAGAAAAGATGATGTCCAAGATTTTCCTTTACTTGGTCTTACAATTAACACCCATGGTAGAAGCAGTCAAGAAATCAAAAGACAAATTGCATTGGGAAAATCTGTTGCAAATGTCCTCTTTAAATTGTTGAAAAATAAAGACATCACATTGAAGGTAAAGGTGCCCCCAACTCTTACCATGCTATTTTCAGTCACATCATATGGTTGTGAATGCTGGATGATGAATAACGGAGACAGGAGAAGAATTAATGTTTTTGAATTCGAGTGTGAGAGGTGAATATTGAGTATACAATTGATTAAGAAAAAGACCAACAGATCTATCCTATAAGTGCAACCAGAATGTTCCTTGGAATCAAGGATTTCTAGATTATGTCGTATGTGTTTTTGACATTTTCTCAGGAGGGATCAATCCTTGGAGAAGGACATTGGGTTTGGAGGAGTGGTGGATCAATGGTAAAAAGAAAGACCCTCAACTAGATGGATTGACACTGTAACTGTCAACAATTAGCTTAAACATAAAAAGAACATGTGCCTGGCACAGTGTTGGGGAGTATTTCGTACTGTTGTACATAGGGCCTCTATGAGTGTGACCAGAGTTCACTGAAGATGTGGGAAAAGCAAAGCTATTCAATAGCCTAAAAAGGTGAGCATTACCAATTGTTACAGAGATGGTTGGTAAGATCAGCCTTGGACAAATGTGAGATTTTAAGTGTAAAACTTAGGAGAGTGAATTGTTTGTTTTAATATTTAAGTACCAGAAGATACCTCTAATATCCTTCTTATGTATAAAAAATATTGAGCCATTTTTACCCACATGCTATCATTTTTTATTTATTATCTAGAAATGTACTTATTTCCTCATTAAGATGAACATTTCCTTCCAATACTTTCAACTTTTAAAAGGGTAAGTATCTTACACAGACTTTCTAATCAGTGTTTGATAGCATTAGTCTAATTTGCTGTTGTTTCTGGTTTAAATCAAACTTTTATCTTTTAAATATGTATTTAATTAAATACATATTATATCATGATCTGGGTTATTGGAAAAGAAAGCTTATTTCTATTGAGAAAAAAAGAGGAGAAATATATATTTATTTTTGCTTGGATTAACTATTGTTTGAAGCACTTGACTTGACTTTTCCTAAGATAGAAAGGAGGAAGTGAGCAAGTTAAAAAAGAATAATTAAAAAAATTCTCAATGTCATGTGTCAAGCAAGGAGATTGTTAGAGTAACTTTGCAACCTTCAGGCAGATTTATGAATACAGTTTAAAACAATTCCTGAGCAGAAATTTATAATCATCCCTGTCAAATTATTACTGTACTACAAAATATAATTAACTAGTTTAATTGGAAGATAAATGTATATTTTATTCTGTTTTCCCAGTTGCGAAATTGTAACCTGTCTTTAGTAATTATGTGGAGAAAAAGTGGGATTATATTTTTTTCCCATGGCACATGAATGCTCAACTCAGGGCCAGGAGCATACTATGTCAGTGCTCTACCATTGAGCTGTACCCCATCCCCTTTTTAATTTTTCTTTATTATTTTGAGACAAAGTCTTGCTAAGTTATGCAGACTGCCTCTGGTCTCAAACTTGTGATCTTCCTGTTTCTGCTTTCTGAGTTGCTAGGATAACAGGCATGGGCCACAGTGCCCAGCTGGAAAAGGATATTCCTTAAATGCCAAATTCTGTTTTGCTTTCTATGCTTTAGGAATATATAAGATATCTGAGAATCAAAAAAAGGTATAAAAGAACACAAGAATTTTGTTTGCAATATCCCTCTTCCTCTGGAGTAACAGTTGGAATCCAAAGAGACATCAGGATGAATTGCTGTTCCCCGATGCCTTTGATGGTGGGAATTCTGCTCCTATGGCCTTGCCTGACAGCAACAGAAAATGCCACAGAGGTTAAGGCACCTGTGAGATCTCTGAGAGTGAAGCGCAGCTGGGTGTGGAATCAATTTTTTGTTCCAGAGGAAGTGAATACCAGACATCACATTGGACAGGTACTTATTTTCTGAAAGTGCTGCAGTAAATGGTATTGAAATCATGTTACATAAACGAGGTAGGAAAGTTTTGGTGTTTGATGAGGTCTACATTTTCCAAGGGAACTATTAGAAAGCGTCAAAACGTAAGCATAGTTAATCATTTTGGATTTGCAAAGGTCCCCTAAAGCATGAAGAGGAAAAATTCTTGGTTTCCAATTTCACTTTAGTCTCCTCTATGAAAACACTGCCTTTATTGTTCAGCATCTAGAAATGGAAAAGTTTTCTTTAAATAGATCACACTAGCCGTATAGAGTTGAATATTTTACCAACAGTATTTAACCTGATGTTTGTTTATGCTAAGTAGCTATTGATTTACCCCTCATTCATTTTTAATGAGGCAGATTAATATTATATCGTTTGTACAACTAACAGACTTTCGGGAGCTACACAAATCATTTGATAAGTAGAAAAATAATTATTTCGCTTTCTTAGAAGACTATATTTTTAGAAAATTTCCTTAATAGGAAATTTTATGGTTTTGGTTTTATTATTATTTGACTTTCTTTAAACACAGGTAATTATAATATCATGTCCCTTCCTGTAAGTCTCTTTCTTCAGATGAATGTACTGAAATAAGCTTAACCACTAATTAAATGACACTAAACTTTAATTGGGCCCAAAGGGTGAAGCACTCAAAATTCATTAACTGCCTTTTTCTAGTCCATTCAGGAGAGCGTGCAGTGTTAGTGTGGTATCTGGTTCCATGGAGGTTCACATATCCTACGAACTATTTATGTATGAATACATTCAAACAGAAGTGTGGATTAAGATCTTAGGCAAACAGATTTTAAAACATTGGCATGTGAGGGGGGCTGCCTATTTTCTAAGATGTCTGAATATGTGGCATAAATGAGTAACTGCCTTCGCCTATTCTTTTCATTCTATAAAAATATTTGCAAAAACATTCTAAGATGATTTTCCACTAAACAATCTCATGTGGATTACATAACACACAAATAACTGGTTTCAAAGAAAACTATAACTATAATGGATGTTTAATTGCTTGTAATAAAAAACTGGCAAAAATAAAATGTAGCTCATATGTCCCAGATAACTCACTTTTGATCCATTTGTCAAGAGATTAAAATTGGTAAGTACAATTAAATAATAACTTAAAGTACCATGAGTTGTCAAATCAATAGTAGCTGATTAACTGGCAAAATATTTTTGAATGCAAGTACAGTCAATTTCACAATATTTACAGGGTTTAGTAGATTGGAATTTGTTTAACATATATTTTTGTGACATTATGAGGCAAGTGTTTAAGAAAACCATTTAGGTATTTTTTTCCCTTAAAACTGGCTCCTTAAAAATATCAAGCTCATTGGTCATTGGAAACTGTACCTTAAATATATTTGGAATACATTTGTTGTTGTTGTTGTTAGGTGCACTCCTGTCGGGTCTGACTCATAGCAACCCTATGTAGAACAGACCAAACACTCCCAACTCTGTGTCATGTCTGGCACTATTATCAGTGCTTCTCTGCTCTTCATAGTGTTTTCAATGGAGGATTGTTTTGGGAGTAGATTGCCGGGTCCTTCTCCCAGAATACATTTGTTGTTGTTAGGTGCCACTCGATAGAGTCAGACCAACTCATAGCGACCCTCATAGAGTTTTCAATGACTAATTCTTTCGGGATTGCTTCAGAAGTGAATTACCATGTACTTCTCCCACTTTTGTGGTGCTGGGGATTGAAACCAGGGCCTCAGAGGGGGCCTTACAGCACTCCACCAACTGAGCTAATCCCCCTAGCCTGTAGCACCTGGTGTTCCCAAGGTACTCCCATCCAAGGACTGACCAGGTCAACCTTGTTAGACTTCCCAGATCAGGTGGAATCTGATGGTAGAGTGTTATGGTTGCAGATGGAATACATTTAGCCATTACTAAATTTAACTTATCTTCATTCTAATGTTGAATACATTCTCAAACTACATCAAAATGTTGTTATTAAAAATCTGGGCCATTCATTGCACATTTAATACATTGACTGGAACATACATTTATTTCCATTAATTTTTAAAAATAATAATATAGACAATACCATTCACTTTATAAATTATTAAGAACTATCAAATTAAATGAGCTATAATCAGAAAGTCAACCTGGATGTTAGTTTTATCAAGTTCTTTCTTTCACTATGTAGCACTGATATTCAATACATGATTAAAAATGAGAAATTCTTTATTTCAGGTATGTCTAGGATTTCTCCAAAATCACAGAGGAGTTATTATTTAGTCCAGAATAATAACTTGTAACTTGAGCCATCAGAATACTTAAGAATTGTCTTAGGCTTGTATTTCATGTAACTTTGTGCTTTCAGAGGCTCTCTTACTCTGAAGCAGGGCATACTAAAAAATGGTGAATACAGAAAGCATACATGCACAATAATGCTGGGACATTATGTAAAAAAAGAAGGTATACATTTATGTAGAAATAATTTAGATATGAAAAACCATGAATCCAATTTATATCAAAATGACACTTGGTCTTTCTGCATATAAATTTTTATTTCTAAATATTTCATTAACACTATGAATGATGACCAAATATTCTTTCTATAAAATGAAGCTCTATGAGCATAGGAAGAAAATGTGCATTGAGAATTAAGTAGAATGTGTTGGAAAGAAAGTAAATATTTTCTAGCTAACAATCAAAGTCTAAAACCTTGTGATATAATTGTCATCAAGGGAAGATCTTGGTTTAGACAGGCCTGTAGTCTAAAGCATAAACCTACCATACGACTGGGAAAGTTTTAAAGTTTTCAGTATTACTTTTCTTCTATAGACATGACTGATTAGATTGATTATATGCATCTTATACTTTTATGATTATTTGTGAAAAGTAATATAAGGAAATTTTTAGATTTTATGTTGTTGTTAGGTGCCATCATGTCAGTATCTGACTCATAGAGACCCTATGTACAACAGGTGAAACACTATTGTCAGTGCTTCTCTGCTGTGCATAAGGTTTTCAATGGCTGATTGTTTTTTGGGAATGGGTTGCCAGGTCCTTCTCCCAAGCCTACAGCACCTGGTGTTCCCAGGCGGTCTCCCATCCAAGTACTAACAAGGCCCAACCCTGCTTAGCTTCAGAGATCTGATGGGATTGGACACCATAGTGGTACACGTGCAGCTGTAGACTTTATGGCATGCAACAAATATCTAGTGGATTCTTCAGATCATTATTTTCTCACTATGTTCCTTGATTTTCTTCATAATACTTCCATACTTTGTATGCATTTTTAGGCAAGAAACAGAACATCACTATTTAAATATACTGAGATGATTTATCCAAGCTTTCTTAGATCTCAACCTAAGACAAATATTTGAGAGTATAGTTTGTGTGATGAAGAATACAATCACAAAACAAAATTGAACCAACTTTATTGTGCATAATTAATGAAGAGGTTTTTTCAATTACCATGTTTTCTTATTAGAAATATATACTTGTAATAATAGTTTCTGTCATTTTTATATTGAAAATTAAGACTCCTCTGCCTGACGTTAGATATTAATTTTGAGATTAATATTTTACCTCACATAGTATAACATAGGGAGAAGCAACCCACTCCTGAAACAATCCACCATTGGAAACCCTATGGACAGCAGAGAAGCACTGACATAGTGACAGGCAGAGTGTCCAGGAGTGATTCATTCTGTTGTACATAGGGTCACTATGAAGTTGGACCCAACTCAAAGGCACCTAACAACCACAAGTATAAAATAGGTAGTATATAGAATTACTAACTTGGAAAAAGATTAACATACATGAACATGAAATTGCTAGTATTGATGTGTTTTTTGCAGCATATCTGACAACTCAATTTTCCCTCTTTACACTTGCAGCTAAAATCTGACTTAGACAATGGAAACAACTCTTTCCAGTACAAGCTTTTGGGAGCTGGAGCTGGAAAACTTTTTGTCATTAATGAAACAACAGGTGACCTATATGCCATAGAGAAGCTTGATAGAGAGGAGCGGTCCCTCTACACCCTGAGAGCCCAGGTAATAGACACCACTAATGGAAGGGCTGTGGAACCTGAGTCTGAGTTTGTCATCAGAGTTTCGGATATCAATGACAATGAACCAAAATTCCTAGATGAACCTTATGAGGCCATTGTACCAGAGATGTCTCCAGAAGGTATTGCATGTTAATTTACATCAAAGATTAATTAACAGGGATGACAGTTTTAAAATCTTGAGCTTGTGTTTGCGAAATAGATTATTTTAACTTCTACACTGGTACTTCCTTCTACAAACCTATTTAAGTAAAATACTTGCGAAATTAGATGATGCAGTAAAATTTTGCAAAAGGTACATTAATAAATTATCCATGTTATTAAAAGTTAACCTCCATGTAGGAAGCAATAAAGAAGCTTAGGTATGCTTATTGGTGTGATCAGTAAATTTCTGCAAGTTACATCAAAATAGCGAAAGTCAATTCATAAAACAAAACCTACTCTGTGCACCAAAATCATAGTATACAAATACTAATTATAAAATGAAGTGGTTAAAAATATTTGTGCAGCTTTCTTTATTTCGAGTTACTTTTCAAGACCCATATTATACATATATACATATACATATAGAAACTAGTGATTTCCATAGGATATAAGGCTTGATTACCTTGGAGATCAGAAATGGCTTTGCAGTAGGACGTGACTTGTCATGATGCAAAAGTTCTCTCATTTACTTTTTGTTGTTGTTAGGTGCCGTCAAGTCAGTATCCGACTCATAGCGACCCTCAGAGGGTTTTCAATGGCTGAGTGCTTCGGGATTGCCTTGGGAGTGGATTGCCAGGCCCTTCTCCCATTTTTGCGGTGCTGGGAATTGAACTTGGGACCTCAGAGACTGCAGCGCAGCGCTCTACCCACTGAGCTAAATCCCAGCCCCCTCATTTACTTAGTCAAAAATAAATGGTAGTCCAATATATAATATAATTTAATTAAAAAATTTGTGTTACTGTAACAAACAAATGTGATTAAATAATAATCATCTAAAATAATTCTATCATGCTTTGAAACTATTTGTTCATTATCCAATGATCATAAAAAGCTAGGTTCTAGCATATATCTTCCTAATTTTTCATTTTTTAATATCTCAGATAAGAATTTAAGTAAGTCATCTTACTTGCTAGGAATGAGGGCTCACACCTGTGATCCTAGCAACTCAGGAGGCAGGAGGATCACAGATTGGTGATCAATGGTCTCCTGTGTAATTTAGCAAGACACTGTCTCTAGATAAAAATATTTAAAAAGGGGTTCAGGGATACAGCTCAGTGGTAGAACACTTCCAAAGTATGGGTGAGTCCCTTGGTTAAATGCCCCTTTCCTATTACTGTTAAAGAAAAGTCACTGCACAGTTTAAAATATTGATCATTAAAGCTTGGTGCAGTGGTGCATGCCTATAATCCCAGCAACTAAGGAGGCAGAGGCTGGAGGATCACAAGTTTGAGGACAAAGGCAGCCTATGTGACTTAGTGAGACCATGTCTCAAGAAAAAATCTTTGAAAAGGGGCTCGGGGTGCAGCCCAGTGGCAGAGAACTTGCAAAGTATGTTCAAGGCCCTGGGTTCAACCCTCAAGGACCTCAAAGAAAAATCTATCTTTAGAGCACAAACAAATCTAGTCATTAAATATGTACCAAAATAAATTATCATTACATGTAAAAGACTTTAAAATCAGTATATATTATTAGCTAAGCAAAGAAACAGTATGTTTACCAATCCCTCCCTCTTCTCCTGGTTTTCTCATCCTCCTTCAACTCTTTATTCTGCTCTTCTTCTCCTTCCTTCTTCATTGACTTCCTTGTCTTCCTTTTGTCTCATCAAGCATATATTACAGACTTAATGTATTAGGAATTTTTCTTTTAAAGTGTGAATAGTGTTGTGAAGGACACGTAGGAGTTAACTTCTAGTATGGAGCTTATATTTTACTTAAATACACAAGAAATGGCTAATTTTAAATAAACACAGCATAATTGATAAGGGATGTTATAAAAGCGTTATGTATAAATGATGTCTAATGATGATTAATTGCCTGGAGAAGTAGGGGGAGTTTTAAGAGGAGATCTTTGAAATAAGTGATACGAATAGAAAAATGATGTCATGTTCTAGGAAAAGATTTGCATAGTTGACAGATGAGGATTTCAGTTAGCAATATTGGACTCATTGACATATAGCAAGTATGTAGTCATAACAATGGAGCACATCCTTTTGGCAGACAATATAGCTAGAGAAGACAAAAGTATCCAGGCTAAAGCCAGAGAGGATTGGCTGGGAAATTAGAATTAATGGGATTTACCAGTGGTGTACGAAGAGGAAAATTCATAAAAAGAGATATTACAAAAGAAAAAATTGCTTCAATTCTGTGGAATACTGCTATGAGGTTGAATACAATCAAGACAGAATAGTGACTTTTGTTTAGGCAGGTGGAAGGCCCCTTGTGATTTCAATAAGATAAAAAGATGGAAATGCTAATTACCCTGATTTGATCATTGTAGATTGTCTCTCTTAGTTGAAACATCACACTGTACCTCCAAACATGTACAATAGTTTCATGTTGAAGAAAAAAACTTAATGATGTGAAATTTAATAGTATTGTTATGTACTATAGACAATAATTCAAGAGAAGAATATTTTTGAAAGATAATAAAAGTGATATAAACATTGTAAAACTATTCTTGGAAAAACAAAATGTTGTGGTATCCAGGACACTGGTAGAAGGGATAGATTTAAGTAGGTTAAAATATCAGTTCCTAATGAATCAAGTAATACCTGTTTATTTCTATTTTGTCAGTGAAATATGATATAATGACAATAACTGAGAGCTAAGGGATAGGATTTTACATAGAAAAAAGCAGACATAACAGAGTCATTTTTCAGAGTTCAATGGTGAGCATAAAAGGATATATTTTGCTTAAATCCAGAGTTAGAGGTCAGCCTGGGTTATGTAGTGAGTTCTAGGCAAGTCCAGGATACAGAATGAGACCTGTCTCAGAACTAACAAACAAAAACACAAGAAACAAGACAGAGACCTCAAAACATGCTTTGGTCTACTTAGTATTTGGCTACCTCACATTTCTTTGTCCATTGAAATTTAAGTTGCATGTGCACACTGTCTAGTCAATCTATAATTTAATGTGTGCTCTAGTCATGCCATCCTGGGGTCAGGCTTTATATAGAGTCACAGGAAAACCATTGAACACTTTTTATAACTTTCCTTGGGAGAAAAAGGTCAAGAAAGTCACGATCCCTGGTTATCATAAATCATTTTACTATGAAAATTGGGGAATAGTCATACTAATTTGCTAATCTTACCGATGGTTTCTCTCTGAAACATGGCTTCATTCTTGTTGACTTTGATTTGAAATAAAGAAACCACTTAGTAATTTATCTGTTTCTCTCAATATTTAATTGATGAATTCTGTGGATTCTTTGGTGTAAATATGTCCTAATTCTTCACCTTATTTTCCACTGCCAACTGATGTCCTGATTCTTCACCTTATATCCACTGCCAATTGATGAGTTCTCTCTTCCAAATTCCTTGTCTCCATTTAATGAGCTGCCTTACTTCCAAAGTCATGAGCTACCTATTATATCTTTAAGAACCAGCTAATGCAAAAGTTTTTGTTTATTTTTCTTGAATATACTTAGGTTATATTGGAATCAGTTGCAAGTTCTTTTATTTAAATTTGTAGTTTGAACTTAAAATTTGGCTTAGATTACTGAAAGAAATTCACATTTGAATATGTCATCAGAAGGAAAAATATGAGAATTCCGAAGTACTTTTTTGCATGTTCTCTTTTTTGAGTCTCTTGTTAACAAATTATTTTACCTTGACACACTTTGATGAGGCACAGTGATATTTTAGTTACTGTGTACTTCTGCTGATTGAACATACATTTCTTTACATGTAATATTGAGTTTTGCTGATGGCATTTATATTTGAAATGCATTTGCCTTCAAACTTGAGCTGTCAAGTGGAATTGAAACAAAACATATTTTCCCACTTGACCCTTTAAATTGCAAAATTATTTTCTTTCTTCTGCACAAAAATGTTATCTGCATTTGGTCAGGAAATATAGAGTGCCTGAGGTTTGGAATGATTGAAAAAAGAATGCATGTGTGGATAAAAATGCTTCATAAGTGCTTAAAATGGATTGGGAGATGCTCTCATGGATGTGAAATGCAGAGAGAGGCCGTGGTGTGGCCTGAGGCGTATAGTGATTCAATGGGATGCAGGTAAGTTGGTAAATACTGATGTATCATTTGGAATTATTTCAATGCAGAAGGTGAATATTCATGTTTACATCCTTTTAATTTTACCCAAATTAGTCTTAGTATATGAGATATTTAACCTCTTTCAATGATGGTTGCTAGATTTTTATCTAAAACATTATAATGTCATAAAAAGAGGTCGCTTAAAAATAGATTCATATACTGTTTCATAAGCAAATGAACCTCCTTTGGCTGGTTTTACCAGCGCCAACCTACACTCTACATAGAGGCAATTGTTGTAAATACCTAACTCTTTCCTTCATAAAATCTTAACATACAGACTCATGTAATTTCATATCTGCAAACCACTACACAATCTTCCAAAAAGTGAATCAGGATTTAACAAGTTAAGTCACACTGGTGAAAAGTAACAATATTAAATAAATGTTTATACTTTCATTCTGTGAATGCTAATTGGGGATGATCCCACAATTTATATGTATGTTTATACATATAAAGAAAAAAATTTAAAACTGACTCCTTTGAAATTTAGTTTAATATATTTTCCTGCCTATAGAAAGCAAGGAGAATAAATTGCTAGTAAATATATCCTTTTTCCCCACTCTTTGGAACTTTATCAATAAATATCATGCATCAAATTTTTCATATGAAGAATCACCAGGCCCATCACTTTCAACATTAGTAAGTGTCTAACATTCTTTATATTCATGTTGACCATTTTATTTATTATCAAAATTAGGATGGTTTTGAAAGTGAAATGATTTATGAGTGAGACTGTTTACCCTCTTAGTTACGTATAACTATTATAGATTTTCAGCTTTGAGATGCAAGTAAAATGGATTATTCCAAATTCATAATTATCAGGAAAATATTTTAAATAATGTTTTATCATTTTGGGAAAAGCACATAAAAACTCATTTTAACAACTATGCTACAAGAATTTAATAATGCAATTACATTACAAAAATATTAAATTCAAATGCAAAACATATAAGTTTAAGTAATTTTAATTGTTTCTTTGAAAAGTAAAAAAATCTTATTTCTTGAAATTCATCCCATTTGAAAATTAGATTATAAGATTACTATGTCTTTGGACACATGAATTGAAAATAAATGAGACTGAATAAGTTGCTCTTCTCATGCCTTCTTATTTTTTTTTATTATATGCTGGAGGATTGAATTCAGGGCCTCATCCATGCTTTGCAAGTGCTCTACCACTGAACCACACACCTAGTCCATTTTTGTACTTTTTTTTTTAATTTTGAGACTGGGTCTCAGTAAATTACACAGGCTGCCTCTGTACTTGAACTTGAGATCCTCCAGCTTCTGCCTCCTGAATCATTGGTGTTACAGAGGTTTAACTTCCAGATATTGTTTGCTCTTAAAAACATAATCTCATTTGCTTGACTTAAATTCTACTATCTTAGGTTTTGGAAAGTGGAGATGTCAGAATTACAATGCAAAAATAAAAATACTGACCTAGTTTTCAGGTGGTTGTGGTCAGAAAAACAAAAATAATTGAAAAACACTTTGCACATTTAAGGTGAGAAATGGGAAAACAGCATCTGTTTTCTAAATTTTGGATAGAGATTCTAGACTATAAAGTAATTGTATCTCAAATATAAATGCAGTAGAGATGGGTCAATCAGAATTTGGAAATAAATAACAGTCTTCATAATAATATCAGGTTCCAGTGTTAAGGTCTGGGTAAAGGGACTGATGAAACTATTATTTCTATGCTGAGTTTGCTCACTTTTTGATCAATAGCTCACCTTTTAACTATTTCGTTGTTACCAAATTCATAGATTTATGGTGTAGGTACAAATAATATTATTTAATCTGTGCTGGTGTAGAGTTCACCATTATGAAAATCAACATGTTTTCAGTAAATTGGTTAAGAGTAATAAAATTACAGGTTAAAATAGCTTTCCAATAAGATGCTTCATATACTTATCTAAGGAAAGCCTGTCAATATTCATACCATTGAATTTAAAACCAAGGAAATATTGCACACTAAACTAAATGAGTCATTTTGAAACCTGATGTTTGAATGACAGCATTCCAACACTAAAGTAAACTCTGGCACATGTGATTACTTTAGTGTTTGTTAGTAAATGTAAGCTTTACTGATGAAACGCCCTTGCCACAGGTTGCTGACTTCTTTATTGCCTACATCATACCTAAATTAGTCTGCATGTAAAAATTTATCACTCGTTTATGTCTTTGTGTTTGAATGCCTCCCATAATCACTCGAAGATAAAGGATTCAGTGTAAGATGAGAGGCCATCAGCCAACAATGTCTTGTTATTAATGTTAAACTTAACATTTAGATGAGAATCATTCAGTCTTCTATGAATTTCTTGGTTGATAATAAAATTCACATACATCAACTCTGATAGAGTTATACTGTTCTCCATCAGGTTCTACTCGGGGACTGAAGAATAAGTTTGATATGTTGAGAGATTACATTATTGATGCTGTCACTAAGGTTTTCAATCTTCAAAAATATCATGTAGCTTTATACATATTAGAATTTATTAACATTGCTATAGAAAATGTAGTAATTATATGTAATTCCATATACAGTGTTTTACTTCATATTGATTTCCTATTATCTCATTATAATTTTCTATCTGTGTCATATCAAATAAAAGAGTCTATCAGCAAAAGCAATATTCAAGGACAACTAAACTATGCCTTTTCCCTGAAGTACTTGGTATAAGTTTACATCTGCATCACAACATAGCAATAAGTTTCTGTAAAATGTGTGACTATTAAAATTAACAAAGTCAAATATTATGTGAAACTTATTTTCACAAAGACTTTTTGTGATCGACAGTTGTAAAGAATCAGGGGCTAGTTAGAAAGACATAACTGATATTTTAATTTGCATTTATGAAAAAGTCTCAAGAATAATAGTCCAATAATGGTAACTATTGATATAAAAATAATCCCATGGTTATGATATTAATTATATTTTTAATGTTTAACTATTGGAAAATGTAATTAATTGATGTTATTCTATTATGGAATGACGCTGAAAGAATTTTTTTTCCTAAAAACACTGTTATTAGTGTAGCAAGATAGAGTATTGATTCAACAGAATTTTTAGGTTGCCATAGTCTAGACATTTTGGCTCTTTGTATTTTCAAATAACACACTGATCTTAGATGAAGCACTAATAACTCCACACCCTCTTTTACACACTTCAGTGATCAAGAGAAAGATTTTCTCATTTTTCACATTCCCTTATGATTTGGTATCAAAGATCCAGCCAATTTAATTTTTTTATGTATAAATGTTGGTGGGGTACAGAATAATAAGACTTTTGTTATATCCATAATGCAGCTCACTTTTGTTTACACATTCATCAACTGACATATTTTACAGAGCCATATTTCCCATGAATTCATATAGTTGCATTAACCATGTGATTCCAATTATAGGATAATGTCCTCAAGTAGGCTAACAGGACTTAAAGATTGGCAATTTGAAGTCAATTCTGAGTTATTTACCTCTGTGACCTGTTTATATTTCTAAATTCAATAATTATTTTTCTTTTCTTTTTTTTTTTTTTTTTTTGCAGTACTAGAGGTTGAACCCAGGGCCTTGCGCTTGCATGCTCTGCAAGTGCTGGACTACTGAGCTGCGCCCCCAGCCCATTTTTTTTTTTTACTTTTTTATTTATTTTTTTTTTTTGAGGCAGGGTCTGGCTAAATTACATAGACTGCCTCTGGTCTTGAAATTGCGATCCTCCCGCCTCCGCCTCCGGAGCTGCTGGGATTACAGGAGTGCGCCACCGTGCCTGGCGCAATAATTATTTTTCTGTAAACAATTTTTATATATACACACACACACATACATACATACATATGTATATGTATACACACATATACATATATATACATATGTATATGTATACACACACACATATATATGTTCTTTTGAGTTTTCTAATAAAATACTTTTTCCTTTAAATAATTATAGTGGTTACAGTTTATTTTTTCTCTTCCAATATCTATCATCATTTGCTTATAAATATCCAGTGTTACTTCACTGCATTGTTAAGAGCCTCAGTACAATGTTAAAAGTAGTTATGAGAAGAAACATTCTTTTTATCATTTTGGAGTAAAACTTTTAACACTCCCCAGTTATTACCATTAGCTTGCATTGTGTGAGTCAACATAGACCCCAGAGTTTAAATTTTGAGATTTTAAAAAAATTCCTAATTGACCCATGGGCATGTTGTTCCATGTAATCTTGTTTTCTTCTTATTATTTTAATTTTTGCTACTAGAGGGTTGAATCCAGGGTCTTGCACACACTTTGCAAGGGCTTTACCACTGATTTACACCCCCAGCATCTTTTTTTTTTATAAATTTCTCATCTGGAGACAGGGTCTTTTTAAGTTATACAAGCTGCCTCTGGCCTCCATGTCCCAGTTCTCTGGGATTTCAGGTGTGGGCAACAATACTCTGAGTTCCATATAATCTCAAGTTACCACTTGAGGTGGGTCTTGGTTGTGTGGTGCTATAGCACTGACTTGAGGGCAGATAAGTGTTTTCTGGGGTCGCATATGGCCCCACAATAATAATTATGTAGGTTATTTTTTATTAGTGTTACTATTTGCTGAAGTCATTTATGTGACCTAGAAAAAAATATATTAAAAAATGTAGTCTCTACTCCAAATTTATTTGTAAGTTTCATTTCAGCACATACCCTGTATGTAATAACTCTACGGAGTAAGTACATACCCAGAGTAAGATATACTTCCTATTTTCTTTAAGTAATTATTTTTGCCTGGCATTTTCCATATTTTATGAATGATCTCATTAAAAACTGATTTTTAGTTTAATACTATAATATACATGAAACATATACATACACAGCACATATACATGTTATACCTCCATGTATATGGACTATGTGGTCATAAGGAGGATACAGGATATATAGTATATGTTGTTGTTGTTAGGTGCCGTCGAGTCGGTATCCAACTCATAGTGACCTTCCTAGGGTTTTCAATGGCTGACTGTTTCGGGATTGCCTTGGGAGTGGATTGCCAGGCCCTTCTCCCATTTCTGCGGTGCTGGAAATTGAACTCGGGACCTCAGAGACTGCAGCACAGTGCTCTACCAACTAAGCTAAATCCCAGCCCAGATATAGTATATACACCTATAATATACAAATATATATTTCCTTTGAAAAATATATATCTTATTCTTGTAAATACCTTTTAAATACTTATAACTGAAAATATTCCCTTGAGATTTAGGTTTAAATTTTTTAAATGTATTGTTCAACAGAAATAAAAACATTCAAAGTGTTTTAAAGGTAGGCAGATATGCGCCTGTATAAACTTTGGATCTTGTGTTGAATAGTTCCCATAATATTTTAGCGACTATTCAGGATTCATAGCAATGATTAGGATGTTGTTAAGCAATGAGATGAATGGAAAATGAAGCCAGGTTTCTTACAAACCTATTAGAAGTGAGTCTAGCAGGAAACAATCTTGCCATAAAAAGAAATAGTTATGGAAGCTGAGAAAGATGCTGTATTTGAGAAGAGAATTATGGTGACACTCATTATGACCCAAAAATGATGCATGTCTGATATTACTGGCAAATGTAGGAAGGATTACATGTGTTCCAATGAAAATTAGTGCAAAAATTAGTCATTTGCTTATCTCATCCACTAAGTGTGTGTTAGCCTATTTTAACTGATAAGAGAAAGAAGCTGCTGGCAGACAACTGAAAATTTCCATAGAGAGATATCCTATTGGTCTTGGTGATTTTTTCAGTCTTGTATGGACTGTGTAAATGATTCTTAATAACAGGCGAATTTATGAATTGACCCTCTTACAAATAAAAAATCTTCATGGCAAATAGAAATATACAAAAATCTTATCAAATATCTATGTGTTTCTTGACTGTCTGATATCTATTGACTATTTCTGTCCTCTACTATGCTTGGCTATCTGTTAATGATTTCTCCGGGAGTTAAATTATCGGTAAAGAATATATATAGGCTGATGTATCTCTGCTGGCTTTCATTAGAAGAAAAACTTTAAAAAATATCCAAAAGGATTTAAAATTACTTAATGTGTACTTCCGGAATGGTAATGTCAATAATAATTGAAACAGGAGAAAAAGAAAGCATGAAACAACTAAAAAACATGACAAAGATAATTAGGGTAACATTAGAAGTGGACATTACTGAGATCCATGCACCGACACATACACACAGACATCCATACATCTCCTCACATACGCGTATAAGAGTGAGTCACTGAGTAGCAATTGGTAGTTATTAAGCACTGAAAACCTCTGAGACAATACAAAGTTACTTCAGTTCTATAGGCCTGGTACTTAATTTTAAAAGCGCCATAACACTCAGAATATAAGTATTTCCTGAGAAATAAAATTCCTTGATAAATTAACATGAGAAAGATATTCTGGATATTTATAATATCACATTGTTTTTATACACAAGTTTCCTAGGAGTTTCACTCTTTTGATTTCTCACACATAAATTATTTTATGGGATGCATGATCAGATTATGTAGTTTTCAATTTAACAGAGAGCAAGGAATGATATACTGAACACTGAAGAATTAAATTTTCATTAGAAATAAGTTAACCCTCAATCGAAAGTGTGCTATTAAAGCCAGACTAGAAAAAGAATCTAATATCTTAATTTACATTTCTTCAAGCAAAGTGAATGGTGATCTTTGGGAGTCATTGCATTTCATATTCTTCCAAGTTCTGCTTTGTGTAATTCTAGGTTAAGCAATCTCCTACTTAGATTATTAAGAATTTATTTTAGTCAACATCAAATAACACCATGATTTGATGATGGTTCCTGAAGGTAAGGCTACCAGTATAGTCTTAGACACCGGAAATCGGAAAATTCTATGAAAACAAATCATACAGAGATATGTGAAGAAAAGGAGGAGTGAATGGGTTTGTGCACAAAAAAGTTGAGGAAAGAACAAGTCTTGCTCAATTTAATGTATACTGTATGAGTGGTAGAGTGTTGAGCATGGTTGTCTTCCAATTTAATTTAGACTGATGGAATTAATGGTCCCTGAACCATTTGATTTGAATAATTCTGTATACTTTTTGTAATGATATAGTTTATTTGTTGGTTTATTATGTACGTTACTGGGGATTGAACCCACGGCTTTGTGCATGCTAGGCAAGCACTCTACCACCGTGCCCCAGGAATATATACTTTCAGATATGAAATTAATAAGTACCTGCATGTTTAGTGGCTGGGATATTAAGTATTTGAAGTAGGGGGTGAAGCGTTTTCTTTTCTGGCATTTGTTATTCTTATTTTTTGAATCAGATGAAACTGTTAGTTATTAAAATTATATTAGAATAAACTGTTTTATAAACTATGTTTTATGGTATTAAAACAAATGTTAAATAACTAAAATAAAGATATTAAGTCAAAATAGAAACTCATATATACTCTGGAGAGTCATGATGAAATTTCAACAATTAGTAAATTATAGAAGGGATTCCTATTAGAATATCTCAGGTTATAAAATTATATTGCTGTGGAAAAATTCATGAAGCTAGCTGTAAAGAAAACCACAGAAGTTATTTGATTTTTATTCCATTCATGTTGTTCTTATTGACACAGTACACAGTGTTTCCACAAGTATAAATTTTCAGTCACATTTAGGAGTGAGTTCATGTTTACAAAAACATAACTTAAAACTTCAGTATTTTAAATCAATATTTTAAAAATATGAATATAGTAAATTTACAAATAATTGTTCATGATTTCATTATTTGTGTTAAATTTTAATAAGAATGCTTACCTCATCAAAACCTGCAAGATAGTGTTCTTTCTTTTTTATTATTCAAAACAAATAGGTATATAGGAAGGGAATTAAACAGGTCTAATCATTACACTTGTCTATAACTGGATACTCTTTCAGGATCTTTTCAATAATATTTACAAATGTTTTCCAATTTTCTGAAATTTGTTTGAGCTAAAGACCACACTATACTTCTTTTTAATGAAGAGGTTTTTTTAATGAAGAGCAATAATAATACATCATAGGAAAATTGTAAATTCTACATTATAAGGAATTAGTTGGTGCATTTCATTATGCAATAAATTCACATTTAAAATTATCCATTGTGCATAGGAATTACATCCCGTTGTGTAGGATTATGTTCTCTTGTCTATACAAGTAGATATTACTATTATAATTCAGAAAAAATGCAACCTAGGAATTTGTTTTATATCATCATCTTGCTTGTAAAAACATAAGTGTTTTACAGAACTGAATTCATTACTGAATAAGATCAAAGTCTTAATTTCCTGTTAATATGTATTCTCCTCCAAGGAACATTAGTCATTCAAGTGACAGCTAGTGACGCTGATGATCCTGCAAGTGGCAATAATGCGCGCCTCCTATACAGCTTACTACAAGGCCAAGCATATTTTTCTATTGAACCAACAACAGGTATTTGTGAATAAACTAAAGTGTAATCCAATATGATTCTGAAGCAGGCAAATGTCAGCAAAAATTATCTGCTTGCAAACATGTTTTTCAGTAGACCTGATGTTTCAGTAAATACATGTGTTGTAATTCCTAAATACTTGATGGCTTTTACTCTTTTAGCTGCTTTTCTAAGGCTAGGAGATTGGATTTTCCAGATTTGTATCACAATTGACATATATGTGTTATAAAAGGCATGTAAAGACTGTTATAAATCAATTAGGAAAATAAAGGCAGACAACCCAACTGAAAAATATGGGGAGAAGACATTTACAAGCAATTGGCGAAAGATGATATACAAAAAGCCTGTAAGCATTTTAAAAACTCAACCTCATTATTTGCCAGGGAAACACTACTTAAAACTACTATGGGATACACTTGCATACTCAACAAGATGACTGAGATTAAGTAAAGTCTGGATGTAAGAATTGGTTTGAAGCATTCACTTAAAATATAGTTCTGTATTTATACACTTTTCATTTGATGAATACTATATTTAATTCTTTTATACTATTGATTCTCAAATTTGCATTAATCAATCAAATGCCCTATAAAATAAATAGAACACATATTTTTGTTTGAAACGTATCCATTGAATACTTAAGAATTACATGACATTAATTCATTTAACAAATATCGATTATTGTGTTTAAAATGAAGATGAAATCTATCTGAGTCTTCCCATTAAGAATGTATAGTCTAAAGATGCAAAAAAAAAAAAATTCCTATTTAATTACCTCTAAAATTGGGAAGTTCCAAAACAATTACAACTCTAGTTGTTATTAAGAGGGAAATATCATTTCCAGCTTAGTGACAAGAAATGCTAAAAAATTTGAAATATTTTGTTGGAATTTAAATATTTTTGTTTATATATTTGTACAGTGTATAGCAAATGTCTCAGCCTTTCTCAATCAAGGTTTCTCTAGAAACTCAGATTCTAATTCATATAATTTGGATAGCTGTACCCTTAATTCTGTCAAGGATGGTACCTATATTTTACTAGTAAAGATGCACAAAAAGGACACTTTCATTATCTGCAGTAGATGCCTTAAAACATTAGACTTCAATTCTATTAAAAAATCCCAACTGGGAAAAGCTATGTACTAGACAATATGTACACTACACACTGGATTTTCAGAGATAGGATATTGCTACATTTAAAATAATAACTATATTAACAAAAACATAAGCATGGACTTTTCTTTTTTGGAACTTATAGGTATATATTAATTGTGTGGATATCAGTAAATAGAAACTTTTAGAAACAAAAGGTATGATACAAGAAAGAAGGTGAGGACAACTTTCCTCGTATGGTCAAAGCAGAGCACAATGAAAATTGAATGATGATCTGAGTCTGTACCCAAGGGCAAGAGAGAGCAGAAGAATATTCTAGGTTATGAGGAAAATGAAAGAGAAATTCCTAAGATGGGGAAGAGGTAGAGCTCTTAGCCCATCTTGATGCCAGTTTAAATACTATTTTTAAGGGTCTCCCAGCCTTTGTAGTATTGTGATGACCACGCTATACCCTAGGCAGAGCTGATGTTTTATTATTGTTGTTGTTGTTATTAATGGCATTATTATTCTCCATGGAAGGATCTGCTTCAACATATAGCAAGAGAATGATTGATAGTGGAATGCTTACGATATGAAGTATGAATATGTCCTGGTTAATAATGAAATAATAATTGGAAATTTATGACATTTTTGAAGGAGTCATAAGAATATCTTCTAAAATGGATAGAGAACTACAAGATGAGTACTGGGTAATTATTCAAGCCAAGGACATGATTGGACAGCCTGGAGCACTGTCTGGAACAACAAGTGTATTAATTAAACTTTCAGATATTAATGACAATAAGCCTGTCTTTAAAGAGAGTAAGTAGAAAACATCTGAACTTTCATTATGATGTAGATATAAATGTGAAGGCAATCCCGAAACAGTCAGCCATTGAAAACCCTATGAGGGTCGCTATGAGTTGGATAACGACTCGACGGCACCTAACAACAACAACAACATTCATGTGTGTTAAAGTTTGCACTCCATAAGCACCAGCTCAGACCAAGGATTACATAAATTTCATAATTTTTCTGAATTATAATTATTTTTATTAGCATGGAAAGTGAAGTAGAAACGAATGAGTGATGTGTTGGTGTTCTTTTGCTGTTGTAACAAATTGCCACAAATCTTATGGCTTAAAGTTAATTGAACAGACTTAAAAGTTTGGTATGGATCTTACCAGGCTATTGCCAGGCTATGAAGATTGTATCCTCTGGGCTGTGTTGCTTTCTGTAACCTCTAAGGGAGAATCCATTTCCTTGTTCATTTGAGTGTTGGCAGAATTCAGCTGCTTGTTTCTAGGCCTGGCATCTCTGTTTCCTTGACGGCTGTTAGTTCTATCAAGGGGAACATTCTTGACTCCTGGAGGCTTCCTGTTGAATCCTAACATAACCCACACACTTCAGAAGCAGCCAGAGCTATCAAATAATTCTTAACATTAGTATGGGCCTGTTGGACACCTTTGCCTATTTTTCCACCTTTAAGGGCACATGTGATTAGACTGGACCCACTTTGAAAAACAGAATAAATTCTCTCTCTCAAAGTGGGCTGATCAACAATTTGAATTCCATCTGCAACCTTAATTCCTTTTGTCATTTTAGGCAGCACATGCATGGAATCAGGATGATGAGGACAGGGATACATTTGTGGTATCATTCTTTTGTAAGCCAAAAATAATGATTTAAATGACTGTTTTAATGTTCATTCCTATAGCTAGAATAGACGATACTTGCATTTATCATTTATTTAATAAATACAAGTTATATCACATGAAATTTCCCTTTTAGAGGATATCTTTTGACAGGATGTTCTTTCTCAGCTACAGAAATACATTTACTGGAAAAGTATTTCCATAAAGCATGGGCAATTATCATGATAAGAGAACATTATCACATGCATGGAATAAAGTACATAAAATTTTAATGTATGTATGTATATGAATGTATAAATATGTGTATTCAGTCATAGCATATTTTCTGGATGTTGATTGTTGCTTTTGATGTTGTTTTCCTGGATGTCAGTTGTTGATATGTACAAACAAATCTATCTTTTGATTGAATTTTCTTTTCTCTTCTGCTCTGTGCTTTGGTCTAATCCTCAAAGTTAAGTGAAATCATACTCATTTTGATGGTTAAAGTGAAGATTTACTTTCTCTGATTTCCTTTGAGTAGATTAGTGCATGTATAACCATAAGGAGTTGACATCATATAAGTTTGTTTTCAGATCCTGAGTTGGCCGCTCATTAGGTGTGTATAGTTGAGAATGGTTGTTAATGTCTATTCATATACAGAAATGGTGTTGTTGTTAGATGCTATTGAGTTGGGTCCAACTCATAGGGTTTTCAATGGCTGATTGTTTTAGGATTGCTTTGGGAGTGAATTAGCAAGTCCTTCTCCCACTTTTGCAGTGTGGAGGATGGAGCCCTGGTCTTCAGAGAGTGCAGAACAGACGTTTTACCAACTGAGCTGTGTTCCCCCAGCCTTGTGTTCAGAAATTGTTGTTGTTGTTAGGTGCCATCAAGTTAGGTCCAACTCATAGGCACCCTTTTACGGTTCTCAATGACTGTTTCAGGATTGCATCAGGAGTGGACTGCCATGTGCTTCTCCTGTGTTTGCGGTGCTGAGGATCAAACCTGGGTCATCAAAGAATGCAGCATGGCAGTCTACCAACTGAGTTAAACCCCAGCCCATACAAAGAAATATGCATACCTGAGTAATGTTCAGACTGCTCAGTTAAGTCAATTCTTGGCAGTCCTTCTGACTTTTCAGGAAAAGCAGGCACCACATACTGAAGTTTTAGTCAACAATGAACTACATATGTGACAGTGGTCCTGAAAGATTATAATGCTGGTCACTTGATATTTACAGTATCCTTTCAATGTTTTGATACACAAATGCCATTTTTTAATAATTGCCTAGATTATTCAGTAAAGTAACATGCTGTACAGGTGTAGTTCAGATGCAACAGGCTCTACTGTATAGCCTAGGTGTGTAGTAGGCTACACCATTTAGGTTTGTGTAAGTACACACTATAATGTTTACACAATAAATGCAGCCAAGGACTCACTTCTCAGAACATAGCCCAGTCGTTAAGCAACACATGGATGTGTTATAAATATGGATTTTTGTTTCTTTTCTAACACTCAATTTTTTTCTTACTTTTAAAAATATTGCCACTGTTTTATGGGTCAATAAAATCATTCCTCTTTGGATGCAATTCAAATAATGAGGCAATAGTTAGTGATCTCATCTTCATGTAGTGAAATATGTGAGGAATAAGATTGCCTCCACAAAATGAATGGGGCCTCCCACAGGAAGAGAATATCTAATTAAATTGAAATACTCCAGGACTTTATAAAATGATTGGCATATAATATGTTGAAAAATAATGACTGGATTCATTGAATAAATCTAGCCCAACTTTTATTCAGGCAATGATGAAAGAACACATAGACTCTGGAAGGGATTCTTCCTTCCAGAGAAGTTCCTTCCCAAGAGAACTTCCTAAAACAAAGTATTATGAAGCTTCTACTATCTTTCATAGTGTCCTTTTGAATTTTCCTTTTGCTTTTTAAAATAAATTTAATAAGTTGTTGTTGTTGTTGTTGTTGTTAGGTGCCGTCGAGTCGAGTCCGACTCATAGCGACTCATAGCGACCCTATGTACAGCAGATCAAAACACTTGGCGATTCTGTGCCAGGCAAACCATCTTATTTATGTTTAAGCCCATTGTTGCAGATACTGTGTCAATCCATCTGGTGGAGGGTTTTCCTCTTTTCCATTGACCTGCCACTCTTCCAAACATGATGTCCTTCTCCAGGGATTGTTCTCTCCTGACTACATGTCCAAAATATGTAAGACGCAGTTTGGCCATTTTTGCTTCCAAGGAGCACTCTGGTTGTACCTCTTCTAGGACAGATCTGTTGGTTCTTTTGGCAG
>VMDO01022040.1:0-34260 GCA_007922755.1 Pedetes capensis
CCTCCCCAAGTCAACACTTAGATTTATCGACTGAGAGAGTCACAACTGACCGAAACTTCACCCAGTTCAACATTTGCCCAGAGACAATAAATCTCAGCACTGACCAAAACTGAAAGTCGATGGATGTGTATTGTTACACACTTTCTTCTGGCAAGAGGAATCAATTGGGTATGGATTTTGAAATAATTTCATTTTGATAGGAGCATGGGACCAGCTTGACAGTGCAGGCAGAAAATAAAGAGTGGAAAGTGTGATAGGAACAGTTGTTCAGTGTAATCCCATAGTTAAATGTGGTGCTGCGCACAGCACTTAAAGCAGAAAAGAGACCCTGTCATCTATCAAGCATCCAGAAGGGCTGCTTTATGTGAGATGATGTCATCATAATGGCAGAGTGTGTTAAGTCCTCTGTGAATCCCCACAGGGTATTTGTCCTGCATGAGAATCAATTACAGAAAAGATAAATGGTGCATTAGAAGTGTCTTTTGGCGTATATTTCACTTCTGATATATGTTGTTCTGCTGAGCAACAAACGATTTAGATAAAACCCAAGGTCATGTTTGGACCAGAGAGATGTTTTTCATTAGCCAGAGAGTGGCCATCCTGATAACAGAAACAGCAGTTTATGGAAAATTGGAGACTACTCACCTCCTCGGAGCAGCCACAGCACCTACCTGGGCCACCAGGATCAGGCTGAATGTCCGGAGGGCTCCCAGAAAGCTGCCAATAGCATCCAGGCCAACTGAAAGTGGAGTCCTTATCACCTCCTGACAATGGCCCTCTGCCCCTTCTGGACAATTATTTCTGTGAACTGTACTTATACTTCAAGGATGGATCCCAGAGGATATACTTCCCCAGCTCAAGTGTTTGTCGATTGTTGTTGTTGTTAGGTGCCGTCGAATTCGTGCCCAACTCATAGAGACCCTATGTACAACAGGTGAAACTATTGTCAGTGCTTCTCTGCTATTCATAGGGTTTTCAATGGAAGATTGATTTTGGGGAGTGGGTTGCCTTGTCCTTCTCCCAAACCTACAGCACCTGGTGTTCCCAGGCGGTCTCCCATCCAAGTACTAACCAGGCCCAACCCTACTTAGCTTCCGAGATTTGATAGGATCAGAGGCCACAGTGCTACAGCTGCAGGCATTTGTCAATTACAAATCTAATAAACAGCTAAGTTGTGATCTTTCCCCACATCTGAGCCTGTGGTCTGTTACCAGCTGATTTGCTCTCTTAGCCAAACCTTTTGTTTTTCCTTTGAGTGCTTCACAATTCCACATATGGGAAGGGGGAGCATGTTTCTGATACCATGTACCCACTCCCTGGTCCCTGGGTCCTCAGACCCACAACCCACAAGTGATTACACTGCCTGTCACCACACCCAGTGGGTGCTCCCATGGCCCCCCTGAGTGTGCTGTGACGATGCCATCCTCAGCTCATTCAATCCAGTGCCTCTGATAGGTTCTAACATGGGGCACTGTCCTCCCAGGACCCTGTTGCAGCCACAGGACCCTTTGAGCTCCGCCCTACTTCACATCTTTACTCCAAAATCTTTTTTTTTTTTCTTTTTTTGTGGTACTTGAGGGTTGAACAAAGGACCTTGAACATACTTTGCAAGTGCTCTACCACTGGGCTGCGCCTCCAACTCATTTTTTATTTTTTATCCCGAGACAGGGTCTCATTAAGTTACACAGGCTGCCTCTAGCTTCAAATCTGTGATCCTCCTGCCTCCACTTCCCAAATCGCTGGGATTATAGGCATGTGCCACTGCACCTGGCTAGGTGCCAGTGCACCTAGAGCACTCTGATGCCTTCTCTTTGAAAAATTGTCTCTCATATTTTCATAAAGAGAAATTCAAGTCTTTTCCTAGTCTTTGCATTCAGAAACTTCCCTCATCCCCTCAAGCTAGGATAGCTTCTCTATTCTTCCAGAGCCCATTGTAAATGCATATCTTACAATATAAACACCTGGTCATTTGTCATCTTTCTAGCCTTAAACAGTAGCTACTAAGAGAGGTGATTTCCATCTTGTTCACCCACTTATTACCGATAATAAGCATGATATCTCTGTTCTACTTAACAAGTATTTGGGGAATAAATGAAAAATCTTAGAATACAAAATGTCTGTGCCCATATTTTTCAACTCTAATCTGTTTGGATTACACACTTGATTAGTGATTAGCCATTTTCCCCATTTCTCAAAGCCTGAACAGAGACTCAGCAAAATATAAGGACCGTATTAGGGGCCCAGAGTCTCAGGTCTGTCCTCTGTCTCTGGAGTATATGGGGTGTGAGTGTGGGCTGGTCATATAGGAGGAAACAGGTCATAAAGTTTACGGGTCCAGGCCATAAAGTTTATGGTTCAGGCCAATAGATTCTGCCTTCTTGCTTATGAATTGTTTCCCCTTATTTCCATGGAGGATATGGACATGGCCAAGAAGAGAATCATGATGTCAGCAAGAAGGTGGGAGGCCATTCTACATCATAGGCACAGTGACATGTATAACTCGACCCTCCATCCCCACAAAGCTGTGCTAGAAGTTACTTCTCTGCATAGTTGCTCCATCACTGCTCATATTGCACTGTGTTATGACCACATGATATATCATCTTGCCTTAACCAACTAATCAGTTAACACTCTAAAGCTAAGGTTGAGTTGGGTAAGATGGTGCACACCTGTAGTCCCAGAATTCAGGAGACTGAGGTGGGAGGATCACTTGAGCACAGGAGTTCAAGGCCAACCTGGGCAACATGACAAGACCTTGTCTCCCCCCCCAAAAAAAAAAAAAAGAAAGAAAGAAAAGAAAAGAAAGAAAGAAAATGAAAACACAAAGATGCTAAGGTTGGTTTTTAATAGCTTTATAAAAGTATAAGTGGCATGTAGTGTTGCACATATTTGAAGTGTATAATTTGGTAAAATTTGACATACACCAGTATATACATCCATAAGACCATCCCCACACTCAAAACAGGCAACACACTCACCACTTCAGTGCCTCTCTCCCTCTCCCTCGCCCCATCCCCCGCCCCAAATTTGGGAGTTGAACCCAGGGCCTTGCACATGCTAGGCAAGTGCTGTACCACTGAGCTACAAGCTACACCCCCAGCCTCTGGTTTGTTTGTTTTTTAGACAGTTTGTCTAAGTTATGCAGACCACTTCTGGCCTCAAACTCACAATCCTCCTGCCCCAGCCTCCCAACTCTCTGGGATTACATGGAGTATGCCACTCTGCCTAGCTTTTTCTCAAGCCCCTCTTTCTCCCAGCCTCTCCACTTCTCAGGTAACCACTGATCTGCTTTCTGTCACTATACTTTTACACAGATGAAATGATATAGCAGGTACCCATTTTGATCGACTTCTTTCACTTGACATAATCATGTTTATCTTTATTCATGTTGTTGCATAGATTAATAGGTTCTTTCAAGCTATTGTTGTTGTTAGGTGCTGCCATCCTACTCACAGCAACCCTCTTAGGGTTTTCAATGGCTGATTGTTTCAGGGTTGCTTTGGGAGTAGATTGCCACATCCTTCTCCCATTTTTGAGGTGCTGGGGATCAAACCTGGTCCTCAAGAGTACAGAGCAGTGTTCTACCAACAGAGCTAAACCCTATCCCCCTCTTTAAAGCTAAGGTTTTTATAAATCCACCTTAAAAGTTTGAGAGCACACTAAAAATTGGAAAAGATTGGATCTTAGAATATACTGTAGCATAAACTGTCTAGATTTGTTCTAGAATTAGCAATTCTGGTAATCGGGGGAAACCTACCAATAAGGAAAGACTCAGAACAGGAAAGGGGTAAACAACAAATGGAGATAAAAAGCTAAGAGAACAGAGGGAAGGAGCTGGAAATAGCTTCCAAATTCCCTTCTGTCTGTAACTCTGTTCCCGACCTTGCCTCTGTAACTCTGTCCCCCACAGTGCTTCCCCAAGATTTGCTGTCACCAAATTCGGCCTCATCTTTCACTTGAAAGTGTCTTCACTTCTCTCCTCTTCCAAAGACTCCACCTCCACCATAAATAAAGCCTTTTGTTTTTACCACCTACCTTTGGCTGAGCAAAGGAAGGAGTGAAATTGCCTCCCACTCAAAACATCTCACTGGAAACCCCACCGATTCTGTTTAGAATTTTAAATCCACTGTGACTTGAGACAAATCTTTCCTTTTCAAATTCCATGTCAGTGTGCCAAAGCCAGGCCTCGCCTGCATTCCCCAGGCTTCCCTGAGATCTCAGACCAACTAGAAAACATTACCCATTAGTTACAGAGCAAGCTAATTCCAATGTTGCCCAGGTAACAAAGGATTGATGTCTTTTCAAGTGGGAGGCTTCCTTTGTGTCTTACTCTCTGTAATCAGAGGTCTATGCAGGTGTACTTTGCTTCATCATAACAACTCAGTTCTGGGCACGAGAACATTGTCTACTTGCAGGCTGCTGTTTTTCTAGCTTCAATCCTTTCGGCCTAGAATAACTTGCTTCCTGCCCCAGGTGCCCTTTTGAAACCTTTCAATGTATAAATCCCTTTCCCGCTACCTTCTGCATAAGCAGATGCCTGAAACCCAGAAGGCTGACTGCCATACAAATTCCAACTTCAACAAGATATGTACAAGACGTCAAGTTTGCGACTTGCTTTATAAAAAGCCATTTATGCCCTGTGTGTGTTCAAAACTACTGGCGTAACTCACCTATTTAACGGGCACATGTTAATACATTAAACAGCACAGATTCCAAACCTCTGGTTGAAGTCAAGGCAAAGCAATTCTCTTGCTGATAAAGAAGGCGCCACTCCAATTACTGGAAAACCTGAGCACAAATTGCCAGGCCCAAAGCAATACTTCATCCAGACTGGTGGTGAGTGTCTGGCCACTCCTTTTCTTCACAGGTGGAAGACTCTGCCTCCCACTCCACTAAGTGACTGTGCCAAGAATTTGCTCATGCTCCTAGCAGGAGGGGTAATTACCTGTGTCTTAATTGGTCATGCTACAGCTGTGTAAAGCTGCAGCTATTCGGAGGCTTCTTCCAGGTCCCTTGTCTGTCAGGTCCTGGCCTGTTTTACCTGCCTTGTGGCCTGTGTCCCCCAAGTTTTCCGTCTAGACCATGGAAACAGCATGGGCTGTTCTTCACTCTGCACTTTCTCACACTTGTTTACCTGGATTGCCATCCCTGCTCACTCCTCACCATGTCAGCCTGCCCGAAACCTGTCTATTCTCAAAGTCTAGACCTGAATGCTACTTATCCTTACTGCTTTCCTAAAGCCGCCAGCCGAAAGTGACTCCTTTCCCTTTCTCTTCTTAAAGCTTTCAGTTCTTTCCATAGACACGGAAGTTGTCAGATTCTGCCTTGCTGGTAGCCATAGTAACCTAAACAGCCATCACTGTAGGGCCACATTTAGAGAACTTCTCCTGGACCGGCACTCTGCTTTCACTGGGATTATTGTACTTAATCTTCAAATAACTGTAAGTCCCAAAGAAGTTATTGAACTTGTCTAAGATCATAGAGCTAATAAGTCATAGATGTGAACCTACGGCAGTCTGACCTTCGCACTCAACCAAGGTATAGGCTTTATTCTCTGAAGAACAATGTGCCTTCCCTAAGAGTAGCATAATACGTGTGTGTGTGTGTGTGTGTGTGTGTGTGTGTGTGTACACAGGTAAGTATCCCTGATCTGAACAGCCAAACTCCTAACTGCCCCTAAATCCAAAACATTTTAAGTGCCAACATGACACGACCCCCAGTAGAAAATTCCATACCATGGATTTTTTTTAAATATAGAACAAAATTATTTAAAATATTATATAAGCCAGGTCTACATAGTGAGTTCCAGGCCAGCGAGGGCTACATAGCAAGGGCCTGCCTCAAATAAATAAATAAATAAATAAATAAATCAATCACACAAAAAAGCCAGACAAAATTAAAATATTGTATAAAATTACTTTCAGATCATGTGTATGTTGTTGTTGTTGTTGTTAGGTGCTGTCAAGTTGTTGCCCGACTCAAAGGAACCCTACATATAACAGGTGGAACACTATTGTCAGTGTTTCTCTACTATTCATAGGGTTTTCAATAGCTGGTTGTTTTTTGGAAGTGGGTTGCTGGGTTCCTTCTCCTAAGCCTGCAGCACCTAGTGTTCCCAGACAGACTCCCATCCAAGGACTAACCAGGCCGCCTCTGCCTAGCTTCTGAGATCTGACAGGATCAGACACCACAGTGGTACAGCTGCAGGTGGTCACGTGTATAAGGTATATATATAAACCATAAATTTCATGTTTAGACTTGGGCCCCATTCCTAAGATAGATAGATAGAGAGATAGATAGATATGCAAATATTTGGATTCTGAAACACTGCTATTCCCAAGCATTTCAGATAAGGGATACTCAACCTGTATATGTGCCTATATAAATGTACACACATGCCTACACACAGGTATAGGAATATCTCATGTAAATAAAATGAATGAACACCTGTATTTAGCTTCCTATGGATGCTGTAACAAATTACCACACATTTGGTAGCTTAAAACAACAGATACTTACCTTCTCACAGTTCTGGAAACCAGAAGTCTGAAATCACTATTACTGAGCTGAAAACAAGGTGTTGGCCAGGCCATACTCCCTCCAAAGGCTCTGGGAAAGAATCTTTGCCTCTTCTAGTTTCTGCCAGATTTCCTTTATTTGTGAACACATCACTCTAGTCTCTGCCTCTACAATCACAGTGTCTTCTCCTTTCCAATGTGTCTCTCTCATAAAAGGACACTTGTGATTATATTTGTTGTTTTTGTTAGGTGCCTTCAAGTTGTGTCCAATTCATAGTGAGCCTCATATGGTTTTTAATGGTTGATTATTTTGTGATTGTTTGGGGAATGGACTGCCACATCCTTCTCTCATGTGATTGCATTTAAGGCCCACCAAATAAACCAGGATAATGTTGCCATCTCCAGATCCTTCACTTAATCATAACTAGAAAGACCATCTCTCCAAATATTGTAACATATACAGATTCCAGGGATTCAAACCTACTATGTTTTGAGACCATTTTGCTCTCAACTACAACACCCAAACTTGATTCTTCCTCCTAAGTCACTGGGGTCCATGAGCAGCTGATCTTATAAATCAGCATGTTCTAAATAGGAAAAATTGACTTTGTAGAAAGCACTTCCTCAGTCCTGGAAGTGCAAAAGAAACATTCAAAACAACCAGAATTTCACAAAGGACACCCTTTAGGAGAAGCTGGGTCCAAGCAGAAAAAGTATATTCCTCAATATAAAAAATAAGACAGAACACATTCTCCTCAACAAACATATTGTAGGTCACATTTTATGGCTGAGTCAACAAAATGCTCACCATAAACCACAATTTTGTGCAGCACAGACTGTTTCAGAAACACTTCTGCTGCCAAGATGAGAAGTAGATGCGTCCTGTCCTCTTACCCTGGTGTCTCTGGAAATTCTTTCCCACATATCTCGAGGCTGCCTGTGCTAACAACCGGATACTATATCATCCTCCAGTGACCAGGCAGCTACCCCTCCAGTAGGGGCCAAGGGACTCCTAGAGCACAGAGCACGCAACACGTCAATGTTCTGGGGTAGAAACCCCAGACAGCTGTTGTCAGCAGGGGTTACATAAGCATATTAACAAGGACCAACCTGAAATCACACGTTTACATGGAGCCCACTAGACTCTTTGACAACTCCGATGCGTGGGTCTTTGTTAATAAATCTTCCATTTGGGAAACAACTTCCTAGAAGATGATCAGACATGGAGAATCCCAGTAGGCCTTGGGTCAATATGATTTTATGGTTTGTTTAAAAATGGTTAAATAGCTATTAAGCTTCTCTCTCTGGCTTGCATCCCTGCCTTCATGTAAGTCATGCATGCATTCTCTCCCTCCCTCTAAAACTCTCAGATACATAAACACACACTCTGTAGTTTGATTGCTCCATTACCGAGCAGAAACATCATGATTTTTCCACCTCTGTTGAACATTAAGAATTCAATCCCAACATGAACGTGAGCTCACTGGCCTCTAGTGACAGCCTTATATGAGCCACATGAGCTCGCTCTGAACTGATGTGTGGCCAAAAGTGGGGGTGGGGGGATCCTCTTCTGATCCACTCCCTGCTGCAAACAGCTCAATAAAATTGATAGAACTAGAAAGATTTCTTTTCCTGGTGATGGTTCAACCTGCTCTGTTTTATTTCTGCTGTGTTGGCAATAATCTGCCAGCTAGGTTGTTAACCAAGTTTATTACTCACAGTCCAGGAAGTCTGCGTCAACACAGGCTCGAGAAGGCGCACTGAGCCCGCTATGGCTGCTCTCTCAGGCCCCTTTGGGTCAGGCAGGAAGTCTCCTCCAGAAGCACATTTCAGTGGTTGCTGGCTGGATGGCCATTTTGGTCAGAAGCCAGGCCTGGGTTCTTGTCCAATGTCCCTCTTGGGGGAGGCTCAGCAGCCGTGAAACCTCTCCTGGGACACTGTCATCCAACCATTGCACAGAACACGGATTTGCCTGACAGCCTGCAACAGCACAGTGCATTTCTCCCAAATCCTTTATCTATGCATCTCAAGAAGGTTTCGGTTAGGATAGAGCTACATTTTATACCAGGGGGCAGGTTGGCGGTTCTGTCCTTCTCCAACATGTGATTTAGAGTAAAAGTATCTAAGAGGGATAAGAGAAGGTAATGAGGGTAGGGTGAATATGATAAAAGTATGTTATACACATGTATGACAATGTTATAATGAAATCCATTATTTTTTACAATTAAAACATTCTAATAAGAAAGCAAAAATAAAAATGACAGTATCTAAGGACCTGGTGTTAATACAGTAATGCAATTCAATCTTTGCATGAACAAGAGAGAAAGCAGAAAAAAGGAGATTTAGATAGAAAACCATATGGTAACTTACAAGTTCAGGGACACCCAATTCTTACTTTTTGATTCATTGAACAAATCTCTACTAGCTAATCAGATTAGACACCCAAAGGTAGCATTCTTGGCAGTTTAAAAATATGATGCAAAATTCAGAATTTTATTTACTGGCATTAATTTCTTCACTCACTGAAACAGGGAAAGAGGAGGTTTCATCCACTTCTTGGAGAAAAAAACAACTATTTGATTCCTTCTTGGTCATACCTATTCATCATGGTCAAAAAGCAGCGTTTCATTTTGTCAAGAGTGTGACATGTCAGGCCTGGCTTATCTTACAAGATTTGTGCAGGGCCCAGTAAGAAAAAGAGAAGGAAAGAAATATGGAAGAATGACAGAAGGAAGCAGACAAGACCCAGGGCCTCAGGAAGCTACTGACTAAATCCGTTGGCCTTTGTTAGGTAAATTCTTCTCATCCTAAGTCTTTGCCCATTTATATAAAGAACACAACAGATCTAACCTTCTACAAACCATCTAAATTGGATACAGAAAAGCAGATCTACCTCTCCAAAACAATTTTTAAAAAAATCCACAATCCTCCATGGATGCCTGATGACCTAGTATCACCAGTTTATTTCGGTGTGTTGAGAATGGCCACCTCTCAGGTTTTCTTTCAAAATATATACCCCTCCTAGGAAGGTCACATGTCAAATCCCTAGCTCATTAGCATGCATGATACTTTCAAATTCTTCAGAAAGAAGAAATCAACGAAGAGTTGAGCCACAGAGTAGACCAAAGGCAACAGGAATGGATCCTCACTGGCCTGTATAGATGCTCCTGATTGAGATAGCTGCTCGGGATACAGGTCTGTGAGTGAGGCTAGGAGAATAGGGTACTTTTGTAGGGTGCAGGGAGGTAGCCCTCCCTCTTGGCACACTCATCCCCACATAGACACCTTGCATGGTGATCAGCCCCACTTTTCTCCTCAGCAGGGCCACTGTGTAGAATATACAGACACCTAACCATGTGCTGTGGCTCTGGCAAGGAAGGCCAAACCTCTGCTTCACAGCTTCGCATAGTGACTGGTTCTGAAGAAAGATTTCCACCAAGACACAAAAAAGAAACCCTTCGTGTCAGATAGCATTCCTATTTTCACTATTAGCTGAATCAGTGCTCCTAGGAAGTGCCCTTCACTTTGGGCTCTAAGTACCCTGGGTGTCCTTTCCTAATCTCTAATGGATTAGAGGCTGGGTTCCCTCTAACTGTAACTCTCAGAACATTCTCTATGTACTTTCTTTCTCTGTACCTGAAATCTCTCACTCCCTTCTGTCCTTATCTCCTCTCTGTTTCCCTGTTCTGCTGATATAAAAAAGAAACAAGATGGTGGATGAGCGTGTGGGATTTGTGTTGCTAGACTATGGTTGAAGAAATATCTCAGAAGCCCTGACCATTCTAAAGCTAAACAAGACTCTTTTCCTTTGTCTTCAGAACTCTGGAAGTCCCAGAGTCTAATGTCAAATATAAAATATATAAATCTCTATACCTACTTCCACATATTGAGGGCAAAATCAAATACATTGGGCCAGGTGCTGGGCACACACCTATAACCTCAGCGACTCAGAAATCTGAGGCAGGAGAATTGTGAGTTCAAGCCCAGAGGCATCCTGTGAAACTTAGTGAGACCCTTGTTATGGGTGGGAGTGTGGCCATTGTCACAGATGATAAAAGAATTTACCAGAGCTCGGAATAAAGTAGAAAAGAAAAGATTTAACAGTACACTGCAAGAGAGCAGTGGGCAGGAACAACAAAAGGAAGTTTGTTGCTGTGTACCTGGATAATGGGCTGCTGGTATTTATAAGGGTTCTCTGGGCAGCCTGGAGCTCTCTTGACACTGGCTGGAAGTAGCTTACTTTTGAAACAGTTTGGGGGGTTAGTCTGATTAGCTTTGCTTTGAAGAGTCTTATCTCAGCTGCCTCATCCTGGTGGCCTGTGGTTTTAATGGTGGGGCCTGCCCTTGTGACATGACAGAGACAGGCACTTTCCATCATCCCTTATAGCACCCCTCAGAAATAGCTTTCCTCCCACATCCCCCTGGCAAACAACAATGCCAATCTTGGGCATTTGGACCAAGTTCTTATCTTCTGGAGCTTCTTCAGGCTGATAAGGGTCAAAGCACTATCCCTGCCTATTACGTTTGGTCTGTCAGGGGACCTGTGGAGGATGTGAAAGGGAACTCATGTGGATAACTAGAAATGAACAGAGTAGAAACACTCAGCAGCTCATTTCAGAGCATCCTGGGGCAACCCATTGTCTTTTGGTATCAGCTGGAATCAACTCTAAAACACCATTTGGGGCTGAAATTGTCGGATCCTAGAGGAAACAAACCTGACAAAGAGGTGAAGAATGTAGGGGCCAGACATGAGGAGTAAACAAATGGCAGCAAGTGGTCCCAGAAAGGGGAATATCCAGGACAGCCATCCTCAAGTTTGCTGCCAAGATAGCCAGGCCTGGGAAGGTCTCTAAGTTGCTTTACTATGTCCCAAACTCTTCCTGACTGATTTGCATAGACCTGTCTCAAAATAAAATATAAAGAAAGGGCTAAGGAGGTGGCTCAGTAATAGAGAACTTGCCTAGCATGTGCAAGGCCCTGGATTCAATTCCTCCCCCCACCCCACCAGTACTACAAATTAAAATCAAATATATCCAAGGTGAGTACCCAGGTAGGAAGCATGGAGCTGAAGTGCTGACTCACGAGTGCCAGTGTTCATGACCCACACGCCAACATTGCTTCCCAATGAGAATGCAGTGAAGCTAAGGGGTCAGGGACTCCTCCTCCTGGTTTACATTCTGTCTTGCAGATTTGGCCTCTGATTTCTTGACTCTGAGAAGGTTACTTCAGTGCTATGCAGCCCATAAGCTATCTTCCAAGTAGAGACCATGCCAGAGAGTCACCATGTAGAGTCAGTGTGGTGAGATCCTCACACAATGAGAATAGTCACTGCTACTCAAACAGGACCCAAAGTGACTGAACAAACAGGTTTAACTACAGGCAACTGAGTTGGCCAAGGGCTCCCTCAGGCCTAGCTTCACATTTCATGGCCAAAAGGATAAGCAATCAGGCTAAGCAGACCAAATTAAGCAGTTTACTAGGCTGTCTAGTTAAACATGATTATTATAGACTAAGAAAAGGGACAAATGGTGTCTTATACTTTCTCCATTCTCAGTAGAGACTATCTAGTATTTTCCACTGATCAAAGCAATATAAAATAAACCTCTAATCATTGTTATTATGCTTGGAAATGTTGATCATAGGTAAGAAACTCTTGGAAAATTATTACAGGCGTTAAGAAGTTTCTCCCAAGTCTCAGTTAAATTACTAAAGAAAGAGGAAGATATTAGAATGACCAATATATTTCCCCTCTAAGTCATGGTCTCATATTTGATTTTCCTTTTGCACATCATTGTTAATGCCCCAGGGTTTTATCCTAAGTTAAATAGTTGTAAATAATATATTTTCCAGCATATTAGATGTATAGTTTACATATATTTTTATCTTAATCTTGAAACTGGAGATTTAGCCTCAATTTGTGGATCATGTCTCCTATGTAGCCTATTTAGAGAATAGAGTTTGGAAAAACCAAACCAGATTGTCAATCCAATTATCAAACTTACTTAAATCAAATACAACTTTAATTTTACCTTGTTAATTCAAACACATGTTAATTCAAATGCCCATGACAATTTCCTTTTTTCTGCATTCTAATTCTGACATGGATGGATGAATGGACAGATGGGTCAGATCTTTGTTATGAGTTTGTCCCTTGAATGAAGCAAGATGTCATCTCCTTCAATATTCCCTAAGAAGTTCTTTTTGCATTGGTTTCATTGGCCCCCACCCCAGTGGCAATGCATTGTTAACTTCTCTCTTTGAAGGGTGTCCTGACAGTATTCTCTCCTTAAGGAAACATGCCACAATAAAATCCAAGGTTGATGAGAGTAATGATTTTCCTTTTATAATGTGGAAAAGGAGAGATAAGGAAAGGAATATCAAGGAGAACCTGGCAGACCATAGACAAACTGGCCAAATGGTTTAGCACAGGGTAATCATGGAAGCTGAGCTTGGAAAATGTATTCCCTTAGAGCTTCTCACCCCGCTGTAAGTTTCTGTGTACTCTCAGAGGTGTACGTATCCTAGCTGCAAGAGAGCTTATCACTTTGTACTACAGTCCCAAGCACCTAACACAGGTTCAACAAAGGTTAGGTTTCAATAATCCCTGAAAAGTGCATTGTTATGTACATACTACACCTTCATCTCACTCCCCTGACCCCCCCCCAAAAAAAAGCAGGTAAAAATCTGGCACATGAGCAAGTAACAAGTGCTAAGAACAATTAAAATGTACTGGAGAAAAGAAGTGCATTTTAACCCCCCATCATAAAAGGTGCTCCTTCCCTGCTCCTTGCATGCCTTATTAATGATGATGACTGTTTAATCTTGTTCCCTGGTGGTGGAGGAAACATCTTGTTCCCATTTATTAGGTCACAATAACTTTTTTGTTCACCCAAAGTGCTTGGGACAAGGTTCAGTGCATAATGTCACTGACAACACTGCTAATTGAAATCCCATCTGAGGCTTTGCACCTACATAATGGAGACCAGTCAAGTCAACCCATGCCTGTCCTAATGGCTTCTTCCTGCTCCTGTCCTGGGCTATTGTGCCTGAATCACCAGCACATTAATTTTCTGAAGAGTTTGGACTATTCAACTACTGAGCTCTACGGTGACCCAAGACCTACTGTGGGAAATTATATGTTTGTTGAATGACTGCATACAGGCATGCATGAATGAATGGATGAGTGCATGAACAAATAAAGAATGAAGAATCAAAAGGGTTTGATTCTCCAGTCCCAGAAAGATTCACCAAGAGAACATTCATCTGTTTTAATCCTTCTGTTAAACCCAGCTAAGACTTGGTCAGCACCAGTTAAGTCCTCAACAATAGTTAATGAACTGTTCAATAAAACTAACCAACCTTACATCCTGATCTCAGAAAAGGTCAAATGATTCAATGACCCAACTTCACAGCCAGGTAGCAAAGTCCTGCAAGAGCTTCCTTCAGGTGGCCTTTGACAGAAAGGCTCTGTTACACAGCACCCACTCGACTTCAGACTCAGCCATCATATTGTCTATTGCTTTCCTACCCCAGGGACCAACATGCACTTCCATTTTCCAAACCAAAGGCTTCATGGTATCTCCAGTGAATTTGATCAGCTCAGTCTTGGCTGAGTATCCTTCTACACTTCCAGCTTCCTTCCCTCTGCTTAAAGAAACACCTAATGACCCCAGGCTCTGACCTCCCAACACCACTCTGATTCATTGATTGAATCAATTAATCATATTCTTTAGTGGGGAGCACTAACCAAATGCAAATGAGAAATAAACATGGAAAAACTTTCTATACGTCCCAGAGAACTGTAGTTCTCTGGGAGAGAAGGTTCTGTCTATCCCACCTGTCTTTGGACATGAAAGTGCATCCTTTGTTACCTTTATCTTGGGAGGCAACCTAAGTACCCAAGTCGTTTTGCAGTCAACCAAATTTCAGCAGACTGAAATGTTGATTGTGTCTGGAGATTGCACTAGTTTAGTTATTTTTTAGCACTTTGGCCTGTCACAAAAACATTCTCTCAAATCCCAGTATTTCTCAGAACTCCACTGGCATAATAACTTGGAAATGTATTATTGCTGAGCAACTCCATTCTCTCTGCCAACAAGTCCCCAGAGGGAAGCTTTAGCAGAAGAAAGTTTTTACAGTCCCTTCATGAGAGAAAGTCAGTCATCCACTGGACCTAATCAAGATTTCCGAGATGTGGCCCACAGCTGACACCCAGAGCTACACTCTTTATATTTGTGTTTTTTCCTTTAAAAAGAAATGACAAAAACCTATGCCTTTTCTTCCACAGCAAAAATCCAATGGGCAAAAATAAGTGACTATCATTATGGGAACGCTAATAGAGATTCTAGCCTGTAAGTAAAACAGACTTACCAGGACCAGAGGACTAATTAACAGGTCAGCCAGATAATGCACTAACACAGAAGGAAATGTGTGTTTAAAAAACAGGGCTGAGCAGGTGCCACGGGCAGCTACTAGCTTTGCAGCTGCTCTTTTGGCCCCGTGGAAGAACATTAGCACGGAATGGGGAAGAGGGTGACTCAGTTCCAGTCCCAATTAATGTTTCCCTTTCTCCTCTGTGAATCATGGGTTCTATATGGAAGTGAAGACCTTCTGCGACCTGCATTTGGAAGCAGTAATCTGCTTGATAGTTTGATGAACAGTTTAATAAGTGTAGCTGCCACCTAGGAGCATAGCCCAAGACACAGAAGGTGATGGTTTTGCCTTCCCAGAGCTCATATTGCAAGGACAAGGCCCACATCCACCTTCTTTCTCTCTGTGCATACACCTATTGTGTGGAGGGCTACATCCGTGGCATGCCTGTCCATTTATCTGGCATCCTTTCAAGCAGAAACTTCTGGTAGGCTTTGCCCAATGGCTATCAATGTGCTTAATGGGGATCTGGGGAGATGTAGGATCTGCCAATGCCTTCCAAATTAGCAAAGAAATATTACCCATGGAGTTGTTTTAGTGTTGTGTATTTCATTACAGCTTACAATATCAAGAGCCCACCCCATCTTTCAATGAATGCTGTTGAGACTGGGCTGTGTATGTAAATAACTAATGTCACCATTCTCAGAGATGGCCCTGAGCAAAACGGCAAGTTCATAAAAGTGTGTACATTCATTTCGTTTGACCACAGAAACAAATTCCCACAAACACAGTGCTTTAAAACAGTGCAAATGTTATGATCTTACAGATCTGGAGGTCAGATGGTGGAAATGGGTCTCATCGGGCTAAAATGAGGGGTGAACAGGGGTGCATTGCTTTCTGAGGCTCTAGGGGACAATCCATTTCCTTCCCCTTTCCAGCTGCCAGAGGCTGCCACAGTCCCTGGCTGACGCCTGGTCCTCCACCTCCAGAGCCAGCAGTGCAGCATCTTGAAATCTCTTTCTCACCCTGAACCTAACCCTCTCTTTACCATATTTAAAGGACTTTGGTAATATCCTGAGCCCCTCCAAGGTACTCTCCCTATTTCCCGGTCAGCTGATTAGCACCCTTACTTCCATCTGCAAACTTAATTCCACATTGTTATGTAACATCACATGTCGTGATTTCCCGGAATTAGGACACGAACATCTTTAGGGGGCCATTATTCTGCCAACCACAGCATGTCTTCAATGGCTTCTTCTCCGCTTCTTTCTCTCCTCAGTAATTCCTTCCTGCACTCAAGGCTATCCAGACGGCTAAGCCCCTTACCTGACACAATAGGGGATGGACGACTAATTGAAAAGCAAGTAAAGTTGCAGCATTAAAAAATGATTCCTAGGGGAGATGGGGAGATGACTAGGCAGAACACAAAGGATCTTTAGGACAGTAAAACTATTCTGTATGACATTATAATGGCAGATGCATGTCATTACACATTTGTCAGAGCCAAAAGAATATAGGACCCCAAGAAAGAATCCTATATAAGCTGTGGGCTTTGGATAACATAGGCTCATCAGTCATAACAGACATACTACTCTGGTACAGGATGTTGATAGTGGTCAGCAAGGGAATACGGGATATATGGAAACTCTTCTGTCTTTTCCACTCAATTCTGTAGTGAGTTTTAAACTACTCTTTAAAAAAAGGATTTTGTAATGATGCATGTGTAACTTAGACCAGATCTTTTCAGATTTTAATGGGCATACAAATCATTTGGGGAAACCATCTGAACGCAGATTCTGGTTCAGTCCATCAGAGCTACAGTCAGAAACTGACAACCAGATGAGACCAATGCTACTCGTCCACCATTTGCAAAGGTATCACATTTTAGGAAGCAATGGTCACTTTTTTATAGAGTCTTACATGGATCCACTGGGGTGGGTCTGTGCAATCTTTCTTCATAAGCCATTCCCATAATACATTTTTCATGATTTCTCACTCCTCTTTTTCTAAAGTAGAACAGAAACTTAAAGATAGTCACAAAGCACTCTGAGCACAAGTCCTTCCTGGAGTTTGATTCTTTTTTCCAATATAATACCATACAAGCAAGTATGTCGCCCACACTTAAATCAATAGAAAATTTTCCAAAACATATAATGTATATTTAAACTGTGTCATTACAATAACAGGGCTGGGATTTAGCTCAGTTGGTAGAGTGCTGTGCTGGAGTCTCTGAGGTCCCGAGTTCAATTCCCAGCACTGCAAAAATGGGAGAAGGACCTGGCAATCCACTCCCAAGGCAATCCTGAAACAGTCAGCCATTGAAAACCCTATGAGGGCCGCTACGAGTCGGATACCAACTCGACCTCACCTAACAACAACAACATTACAATAACAAATCAAAGTGCCAGAAGATTTGGCATCAGACACAAGAGGCTCTTAGGACACACAAAGGTGGAAGTAGTGAGGTGAAGAAGGGACCAAGAGATCAGACTCCTCGCCATGTGTTATGGCTAATAGGTACATTTCACCAAGGAAAGGGAATGGGTTAGGGAGAATTAGGGGAGAATCTCCACTCTACACTTAGGCGCTTTCCCTCCACAGCAGCCTTACAAAACTCAGCTAAGGAAAAACAAGACTCTTTCCATACAACAGTACAAAACTAGTAATGTTTAGTGCATAAACCTTTCTATAGGAATTTTGTTTTAGCATCTGAGGGAATCTAAAGTGATATGAATGACTCCCTAACAAGTAAATTCTAGGCATTACCCAGGGAATTTACCCAGTGCCAGCCCATTAAACATCCCTAAAATCACACTTGCAATTCCAAAACAGCGTTATGGATATACTGTGCATTTTCTTAAAGCTTTTAAAAAAATATTTGGTGTCAAGCACAGTGGCACACGCCTGTAATCCCAATGACTTGGGAAGCAGAGGCAAGAGGATTGCAAGCTCGAGACCAGAGGCAATCTGTGTAATTTAGCAAGACCCTTTCTCAAAAACAGGAAAAAGAAATGGGCTGGGGGTGCAGCTCAGTGGTATAGCACTTGCAAAGCATGCAAGCGTGAGGCCCTGGGTTCAACCCCCAGTACTTGGAAAAAAAATGGCAATGATAAATATCACTATTCCATAAATCTAGGACAGGCTTTTTGGAGAAAGTCAACTGAAGGAAGATCTGAATTTAAAAATAAGTGAATTAGTGCTGGGCAAGCCAGGATTCACTCCAGAGATCTGACAGAAACCACAACAGAGACCGGAATTCCAGCTGTCATTTCAGACCATGTGCCTTTATGGACTTAGCTATGGGACATAGCTCCAGGGCCAAGGGAACCTGTTTTAAGGGTCCTTTCTGAATACATAGTTCAGTTTAGTGCTCTAAAAATTCAACAAAAAAAGTCATGGATTTAGGGGAAAAAAAGTGTCTAAGAAACAGCTCAGCTGATAAAATGAATGTAAATGAATGGAGGAATGAAAAGGCAAACAAACAGGATAAATGGAATCTCAATTGAAGACAAAAAGGAAACAAGGAAGAAGTCAAGAACACAGTAACATCAGCACCAAGCTATAGACTTGTCCTATCCAAATGAGAATAACTAGTACCTCATAGAAGAGCCAACGCAAGCAGCCAAGATGAGCTAGCCAGAGGACTTGACAAGGGCTACCACTTCATAGTCTTCTCCACTGGCTTTCAACAACACAACAGACACCTCAAGTATGGCACCCAGCACAGTGACTCAGAGAACCCTTCTGTGTCAGTTCCATCTGGGTCTATATGCTTTCTTAACCACTGAGTAAATGACTCAACCTGAAACACGGAGACTGCACTAGCATCCCCTTATAATGCATCATGAGGCTTAAATGATACCACTGGCACAGAACAGCTGGCGCAGTGGCTGATGGAAAGGACTAGAGAGACTCTGGCTCTTTCAGTATTCTCATTTGAGGTCACTCAAAAGACCCACAGTTACTTTACGTCATGGCAACACTGGTTGGCTAAAGACAAAGTAAAATAATCTTAACAGCAACTTGCAAACTCATAGGCTTGAAGAATATGAAAAGTCCATCACCAAACTTTGAGAGTACCTAATGGGGAACACTTAGAAACCTCTCACAATCCTCAGTAGCTGCCAACTCACCACCCACAAATGTGCTCCATGCTCAGAGCCGTGCATAAAATCACAGTGGCAATCACTGTCCTCACATCAATTCACCTTCGTGCTTCCCCAAGGCACATCCTTTCTTCTCTGGAAAGAAATACAGTCCATATCCAGGGTTTCTGCATTCATAGATTCAACCAACCCTGGATTCAAAATATTTTCAATCCAACTATGAATCTAACCATGGGTGGGAAGAAAAACTGTCTACTCTGAACATGGAGTCTACAGCCATACCACCCTGGCATCTGACCCTGACTGATCTTGGAAGCTAAATGGGATGAAGCCTGGTTAGTCCTTGGATGAGAGACCACCTGAGAATATGGGGTGCTGTAGGCTTAGGAGAAGGACCTGGCGGCCCACTCCCAAAATAATCAGCCATCAAAAACCCTATGATAGCAGAGAAACACTGACATAGAGCCAAGCAAGACACAGTGTTGGAGTGTTTCATTCTGTTATACATAGAGTTGCTGTGAGTCGGACCCAACTCGACAGCACCTAACAACATTGAACATATGCAGAATTTCTTTTTCTTGCCATTATTCCCTAAACAGTACAATATGATAATTATTTGCACATTATTTACACTGTGTTAAATATTAGAAGTAATCCAGAAAAGGATGTAAAGTGTACACAATGGGGCTGAGGGTGGTTCAGTGGTAGAGCACTCACTTAACAAGTACCAGGCCCTAGGTTCAACCCAGTACAAAATATATATGGGAAAATGTGTGTAGATTATATGCAAATACTACGCCATTTCACATAAAGGAATTGAGCATCCAAGAGAGGTCCTAGGACTCCATGGATACTGAGGGACAACTATATATGGCATCTTTGAAATAGTGAAAAGTGAACATCAGCCAGCAAGGCAATTCTCAAATCTAATCACAAAACCAAGGCATGTTATCTCAAAATACTATCTTCACAAATACCCTAACAGCCATGGGTCGGACTCCAATTGACTACTGGGTGATCAGTTAATCCCAAACGGTCCCCATTTCATCAACACTTCAGTGTGCTGCAGGCACAGTTTGCTTCAACCCAGCACCTTCCATAGAAAGGGTGGAGCCTTCTAAATCCCTTCCTAAGACATCCCTCCAAAGTGCCTAAAACTCTCAAGGCTGCTGCCAAGGTGTCCGGGAGGACTGCATGCCGTGGAAAGGTCTGTGGGGACATTACTGCATAGAAGCCAAGAGCCTGCATACCGCCATTACTGCATACCGCCAAGAGGCGGTAACAGGGACCGCCTCCCAGAAGGACCAGGATGACACGCAGCATGACGTGGAAAGTGCTCAGGACAGAGTTTACTGCTACTGAGGTTCAGCCTCTCTCAGGGAGGGAAACAGGGTGCGTGTGGGTGGAGAGGAGAGAAGGGGCAAACGGGTAGGTGCAAAGCCCTTCCTTCGCCTTGGAAATGGAGTGTCACTGAGCACCAGGCACAGAATCACCCACCCATGGAGACATTACCCACTGAATCCTTATATCACCACGTTCTAGACAAGGGAACCAGGCTGAGGGAGGTGATGGAAAGGGCGGAGATTGAGAGGGAGGAGAATCACTACTGGACTCTGATTTCTGGATCTCTTCCCTTGAAGAGCATCAGTCCACTCTCAGGGCAGCAAGCAGATGCCACTCTGGCTCTCCCTGTTGTGGCCATTTTATATCAAGTAAATGCTAACGAGATATGTCCTTGCAACGTGCCCAGCACTCCACTAAGCATATTACCAGCAACATCACAGCATATTGAATATTCACAACCACCAAGGAAATAATATCAACCCACATTACCGATGAAGAACTAAACTCTCAGGGAAGTGGAGCAAGTGGCTCAAGGTCACACAGCCACTTAAAAGGGAAGAATCCTACGATTCCAACCCAGGTCAGTCAAATCTCAAGTAACTATACATTTAGATCAGCTGGGCTACAGACAAAAGGAACACTCCCAAGGCTTTGCTCCTGCTAGATGCGAAACAATGCAGCCTAGGAAAGATAAAAGAAAGCACTTTAAGAAGGGGCCTAAAAGTGCAGAAGACCCTAAATTTAGAGGAAAAGCAAGACAGGAGACTATAAAGGGCTAGGCTGTTTAGAGCTATCAGTTGTTCAGACAATTCAATCTATTTGATTTTGTAAAGGAAAGAGAGAGAGAGAGAGAGAGCGTGCAAAAGCTGGAGAACTTGCAAGTCTTTTGTTTCTGAAGAGTAAAAGGCCCAAGCAGGGAATGAGCTCTGCCCCATGTACCATACGCTGCTGTACGTTCTCTGAAACCACTGGCCAGGGATGTGTACAGAATTGTTTCCCCCAGGGAAAGTGGCCAAAACTCCCATCACATGAGACCCATATAATTCTGAGACACAGAGATGATAAAAGACACTCCAGGGAATATTCTGCCTATGGGGAGGAAAGACCTGATGACCTGGGAGTGCTGAGTCTTTCCAGGTTCCCATCTCTGATTCAACACATAGCTGCCTGGCACCCAGCAGATGCACCAGAGAAGGAGCCTGAGCTCCCGTGGCTCTGGGACTGGGTGGCACTTGAAGGCACCCCTGAGCTCCTCACCAGCACTGTGAGGCACACAGGCTTCTGCCTGGCACTGCCAGGGTCACCCTGGGCATCGTGGGACTCAGATCCCACCCCTTGGCAGGCTGCCTGAGCTGATGGATTGTATCATGTCAGGGTATTGATCCTGATGAACAAAGGGGCTCTTGGCTACAATTAAACGAACATGTTTGTTGTTGTTGTTAGGTGCGAACGTGTTTGTTGTTGTTAGGTGCCATGGAGTCGGTATCCAACCCATAGCGACCCTCATTGGGTTTTCAATGGCAGATTGTTTCGGGATTGCCTTAGGAGTGGATTGCCAGGTCCTTCTCCTCCTTTTCCGGTGCTGGGAATTGAACTCGGGACCTCAGAGACTGCAGCGCAGCACTCTACCTACTGAGCTAAATCCCAGCCCCAAACGAACATGGGCATAAAGAAAAGGCTTGAGCTATATATAGATGATACCACGTCACTTGGGAGACATTGCCAGAAAATCAACTCCAAACAGCTCTAAGGGAATGCGATGGAGATCTTAGAAATCTGGGGCTGGGGGTGGGGGTAAGGAAGCTCTTACACAGCCAGAAGTTGCCTCTCATCAGCAGCAAGTCCCATTCACTCCTTCTACAAGCATTGAGTCTGTGTGTCCAAGTGTGGAAATGGGACAGCCCATTAACATTTTTGTGCGGAGACCTTGCATCACCACATCCCTTTTGCAAAAACAAGCCAGCCCCTATACACACCCACAACAGCAAGCGCAGAATGGGCCTGGGCTCATCATGCAGCCCCTATCACCTTGACTTCCCACACTCCTTCCTCTTGACTCCAGGGCTGCACAGAAAAGGCACCTGGAGCCTTGGTTCTCTCCATGTCTCCCAGCTGACCCCAGGTTCAGAGTCTCTAGGGAGTCAATGTCCCTCTCTTCCCCTCTGTGGCCTCTTTTCTCCCCTGCAGTCAGCTGCCAACCATGTCAGGTGTTCTTGACTGACAGGCATTCCTGTCCTTAGAGACCCAAGGCTGATCCATGAGAAACAGGCCCTTCAGTGGGCTGAGCAGAGGTAAGTAGGGAAGCAGTAACAGACACGGCTCTCCAGCCTGAATGAGAGCCATGTCAATGGTTCATTGCAGACCATGACAGTTTTCAGGATACTTCCACTGAGCACAGCTTCCGGGCCTCATTCTGCTTTCAGTCTCCCTATCAGGTATTCCACCTAACAACAGCGGGCTCCCACTCCCATTGATGCTCACAGGAGACAGAGCCACTGAAGGTGCCTTCAACCAACACCCCCTGTGCACCTACTGTGTGGCAAGCCCTGTGCTGGCTCCAGGGAGAGGCCTACAGGTCCCTGCCCCAGGGAGGAAGAAGAAGAATACAGGGTGAAAACAGCTGGAAAAAATAACAATGCAGCATGATGGACCCAAGGACAGGAGCCCCTGTGTGACACAGATAGGGAGAGAGAGAGGTCAGGTGGGGAAGCCCTGGTGGTCCTGCTGTGTCTCTGCAGAGGAGAGCTGAGTATAGAGGAGAGAGCCAGCTGCTGAGCTGAGGGGTGCAGGGGCACCAGATCACAGGGGTTTGAGCTCACAGGACTTGTGCCCACACAAGAAGCGTGGCTTTTATAACAGGATTCCAAGAAGGGGCAGGACACCTTCACATCCACCTTCCAGAATGGTCTAACTGCAGTGGAAAAGGGGGTAGAAGTGTGGCATGGTGGTAGAGGCAGAGAAAACATGTCAGAGCCAGAGTGACACACCTGGCTGGCTTCAGGGAGGTGGAGGGACACACGGAGAGAAGGGGAGGAAACCCAGCAGCGCCCTGGGACCTGTTGGCTACGTGGAGTGGAGGAGGAGGCCAGGATGATTCCCAGGGTCTGCAGGGGAAGTCTGGTAGCAAAAGGCGTCATGGGAGAGGCAGGAACTTCCGGAGAAAGGGTAGAGAAGGAAATGGCAACCAGGTCCAGCCGGAGCACGCGGAGTCTGCGATCCCCTTGAGAGGTCTCTGTGGACGCATGTTGCCAGCGACTGCCCTCTGCATCCAGAATCCTGGACGCGCAGTGGGGAAGTGGAGCTGGAAGCTGACTTCCGGAAGTTGGTGTGGCCCAGGGAAAGCTCATAGGATTATTTAAAACAACCATGACAAAAGTCTAGTCGGGTTTGTCTAGAACCCAGGAAACACCAACGTTTAAGAAAAAGTAGAAGCCAGGCGCAGTGGTACACACCTGTAATCCCAGCAACTTGGGAGGTGGAGGCAGGAGGATGGTGCGTTGGAGGCCAGAGGGAGGATGGTGCGTTGGAGGCCAGAGGGAGCCTTAGTAACTTAGTGAGACCCTGTCTCAAAACAAAAAATTTAAAATGGGCTGGACATGCAGCACAGCGGTAAACGCACTTGCAAAGTATGTGCAAGACCCTGGATTCAGCCCCCAAGTGCTGCCAACAAGAAAAAAAGAAAAAGTAGAGGAGGGGACCCACAAAGGAGACTTTTTTTAAGCTGAAGAAAGAGAAGAAAAACCAGGATAAAGTGATGCCATGAAAATAAAGGCAGGAGAGAGTGGGGGATCCTCAAGAACATTCGGTTGTTCTTCACAGCAGCATTGTCGTTCTCACTTTACAGAGGGGAAAGGTGAGGTTCAGAGAGTCAGGGAGGTTAAACCCCCCGTCCAAGGCTCTTCATTTAGGGAACAGATTAAAATCCAAGTCTTCAAGTTGTGAGCCCCGCTCCTTCTTCATCCTCCTAAAGCTGCCTCCCACAGAGCAAGCACTCAGGTTCATGCACTCATTCATTCATTCATTCATTCATTCATGGAAACACTACTTCATAGTGATCAAAATAAGTAACTGGAGGGTAGGACGCATCCCACACTACCTCGCTGATAAACTGAAGAGTTCTGGTCTGGAGGCAAGACCAACATGTGTTAAAATCTTCCAAGCCATTCCCATTATCCACGGTCCACAATCCTAAGGGGTCCCTTACAAGGGCCCAAAAGCAAGAGTCTGAGAAAAAGGAGTGGAAACAAGACAACCCTTGAGACACCCAGACTCCGTGTGCGGGCTAGGGAGCTTTGCGGCTTGATGGAGGCTGCGGAGCTGCGCCGGGTCCTGAGGTCCTAGCCAAAGCTGCCGGCTCCAGTGAGCGAGCCTGGAGCGCCACCTAGTGCACGTCCTCAGCATCAACCCCTTCCCGGGAGCGCAGCTGGCTGAAGCTGGGCTACCGATGTGTTCGGTTGATGGTGTTTCTGCAGGAGGGTTCTTGCAGCGTCCTCAAACCCTTGTTTCTCTCAGGTCTCTGATCCACGTGGCCGATTGAGATGATCTGAAGGCTTTTTCCAAGAATTCTTCAGTGGCCTGAGCACGTTCCGTGGGAAGGAGGACCATGATGAGCTGTGAGACTGTGAGACTGAGCAGAAAATCCTTAAAAGGCTGGACAGCCCTGGGAAGGAAACCCAGAGTCTAAGGAAGAGCTAAGCAAAGGAGATAGGGGAAAAAAAAAAAAAAGACTTGAAACTCAGCCGCCTTGAATAGCCTTGCTGAGAGAAAACATCCGATGAATGAAATTTTCTCATGAAAAAAAATGAAAGGAGAGAATGGGGGGAGGGGACGCACATATGTGCCCAAGAGGGATTTTGAAGAGCATAATAGAAACATTGAAAAAATGGAAAGTGCAGAGGCCTTTGTAGAAATGGAGAGAGGGCTGCTTGCCTTGGGATTTGCTTAAGGCAGGAATGATGGGATTTCCCTCTGCGCTCAGCTTAAGAGTAAATCAGCCCTGAAGTGTACGAGAGAAACCAACAAACACAACATTACCTTCTCCCGCATCTCTCAGGCAAAGTGTCCCAAGGAGGCTGGCAGAATGGAATTGAGCTGAGTCGCAATGAGAAAGCATATACGCTATAAAGGAACATTCGATATAGAAGCAATCAATCCAAGGTGATTCATGCAATCAGTCAGTCAGAGGTGTAAATCCCAAGGGGCGCATGAGGCATGCGGCTGGCTTGGATGCCTATTTTCTAGGGGCAATGAATGAATGGATTTCTCCTCCTTTCCAGGCTCCAATGCTTTTAGCAATTGGCACTGAGGCAGGATTTATACCATGGTTCTTGTAAATTGTACCTTCTCTCTCTCCTTTTCAAAGGTTCCTTTCAATAAAATACAGATGGAATTGTTCGAGAGCGGCTTTTCGTGTGTTTATAGGTTACTTCAGCTCGGCTGCTTATGCAGGTGCGTGTCTCTAGGCCTCTTTGTTTTTTATTTTCTCTGCCTATTAGGGAAATGGAAACATATGGATTCCTTGTTTGGGCCCAGTGGACCTTATAGAATAGTATCCCTGTTGCTTTGCTCACACATCTTCCTGCAATCACATGGCTCTGAATTAGCCTTTTAATCCCCCAGTGGAAAAAGCCATAATACAGGGAAATTCAATAAAATGCATATGCGTTCCGAATGCCAAAGCATTTACAAAGTGGATGGGAATATGGTCATTTATACAACTGAGTGAGGAGAGTTTTTGCTGGCACTGGTCACAGTACAGGCTCAGAAGCAGCCCTTCAAAATGGCAGACCTGTGTCTGGTGTTCCGGCAAGCTAAGATTTTTAAAGTCTATCTAGTTGGGAGAAACGAAAAAATAATCTTGACATGCAAAGAAACTGGAGCTTGGATTTGGATCTGAATCTCCAAGGTGAATGTTTCCAGGTTACATCAGCAGTTTGATGCAGAGATTCTGGGACTGTTCTTTACCTGGAAGCTGAAGAATCTAGGACCATATGCAGTGTTCTCAGAAATCTATAGAAACTAATGGTAAAGGCCTGCGGAGGTCATATCCCCACAGTATGACTTTCATTGTAAGTAAATGCTTCATTTACTGAAGGCTGTGCATATTTAATTAAAATGTCCCACTCCAGCCCTCTAGGAAGAGGAAATACAGAAATGTCCGCCATCCCCAGAAGAATGCTTACTATGACTAATGGGAACACATAATGTCTAAATTGCTTAAAATTTCAGAAAAGGACATCTTATGGCTGAAGGTTATCATTTTACAGTCTTTCCACGCAGTCAAGGGCAGCCCAGCCTAATCCTTAAAGGGAAGGAGAGGAGGTAAAGCACCGTGATGCGAGTCCCACTTGCACCTGGACAGAAGGGTACACGTATCCCGGGAGGTATCAAGCTTGCAAGGCTGTGCAAATGGGAACCCAAAATGATGTCCAAAGAGATTTAGTCCAAAATGCGCTCAGGGTGGGGTTCTCTATCCTTCCGCGAACCTTCAGGAACAATGCTCAAAACTGCAGTCTACATAAAGTCACAGTACGGATCCCTACCGATCCGGCGCCCTGACCATCCCCCCTAAGCCATGGGAAGGTGCTGCTCTTCTAAACTGATAAATTAGACTGGGTGGAGCAGTGACTTTCAAACATGCACAGACTCTTCGCCCCACTGACCTTAAGATGTGAAGATAAGGGCTTAGAGGAAGCATGTAGGAAGCATGAGGAAGCATGTTCTCCCCCTAGTGGAGAATCACTGCACGCCATGAATGCTGCTACTTGCCAGAGCCTTTTTCTCAGGTGAACAGTGAAAGTAGGGGCAAAAAAACCACTGAGAAGGGGCTGCATGAAAAATTCTTACAACTGACCTGCCTGACTTGAATTTAATTCTCCTCCTTTGGAATTCATGAGTCCAATTCTATACTGGCTCCTTCTCCAGAGATGGTAAACACAGGTTAGCCGTGAGGTACCTGACCAGGGGAGCAGCACACCCCAGTCATAGTCCCAGCTCTGCTTTAAATGTATAACCTTGGGAAGGCTGTATGACTTCTCAGTTTCCAAATCTGCAAAGTGAGAAGGTTGATCAAGACAATTGCTGAAATTGTTTCCAGCCTTAACATTCTAGGACTCTCCATACTAAGGATGACTAACTGGTAAGGTGTACTGCCACGCCTCAACAATTAGCATGCTCAGGGCAGGTTGGCTAGAAGCAGTTGCCCAACACGGCAGAATTTACCCCTCCACCCTTGTGTGGCTCCCTTCCGGCCCTCTGCACTCATTCAAGAAATGGCTGGCCAGAAAAAGAAAGGATTGCACAGCAACATTTTCTCATCTGGTTTCATATTGCTAGTAGGAAGATATAATAAATACTAATTAAAATAACCTCATGCAGCATCTTTTATCTTGAAAAATAGCTCATCCCCCATCTTTACATAAATTAGAAAAAAATCATACAAGGATATATGGCTCTAGAGAGAGTTGAAAAAAAAACCTGAGGTTACACTGTGCACTTAGTATATGCCACAAGTTATGCAGTGTGCCTGTGATTGCAGCTATTTCAAATGTAATTACCTTGGTCACCCCCCACTGGGCAGGGACTCTTAAGGTCTGCTCAGCTTCTAGTGCATGCCTGGTGCTCAATAAATGACAAATGCAATTATAATAATTAATAATTCATATATTAATAATGCAATCCCTTTCCCTTCACTCAGTAATTGCCCGCCAACATGCCGTGCATACACAGGAATTGGTGCTGCCAGACACCCCAGCCTTTCTCCACACTTCCATAAAGCTGTGTCCAGAGGTCACCTTGAAGAAATGATCACAGCTGCATGTTAGTCTAACAAAGATCACTGGCTTAAGTGCTTCATTTTCTTCCTATCTCCTTCCTATTTCAGATATTTACAAATGTATTTGAGACTGAGCTGGAGAAATAAATGGCCTGTGGCCACAGTTGATAGCTGCTGGGTTTCCTCTGCACTCCCAGAGGCAGGACAGTCATGACACTTATCTCATCCCAGGTACCTCCCTCCTGATCCTAAGCTTGCAAAGACCTCAAGAAACTGCCACGTGTATTCCAGCCCATGCCAGCAGCATAGGACCTTTGTTTAGGAGCACACAGCCCCTGCTCTGGGGCAAATTGGTGAGCTCCAGTTTGGCAGGTCCTCATCCCAGAGTTAACAGATAGTTCATTTCAGAGACAGTCACAAAAATCAAAAGCTCAAGCAGGTTATTAATACCCTAACAATCTTCCCAAAAGATATTGATCTCTTTATCTCAACTGTTTTCTTTTTCTCTTGGCATACTTTGATTTTTCACAATGCAGGTAGTTCTACTGTTTGATCAGAACTCAGTGAAAGCCACGCACCATGGCACATGCCTGTAATTCCAACAACTCAGGAGGCAGAGGCAGGAGGATCACAAGTTTGAGGGCAAAGGCAGCCAGCATAACTTTGCGAGATACTGTCTCAAGATAAAAAATAAAAGGGGGCTAGGGGTGCAGCTCAGTGGTAGAGCACTTGCAAAGTATGTGCAAAGCCCTGGATTCAACCCCTTATTACCATTAAAAAAAAAAAAATCCTTACTTAAGTTGCCTAATGAATTTCAATTAGCTCTCCTCCTGCCACATTCCATGCAATTTCCAAACTGAGATTAAAACTCAGCACTTCTGCCCCCTCCCATCGGTCTGCTCTTCCTCCAGACATCCTGGTTGTCTGTGATAATAAGGCCGACAGAAGGCAGGAAGGCATGAGGCTGATGTCATCAGACAGCTCTCTAATCCTTCTGGAGCCCAGAAGTAACTGACCTTTTGCTACACACAAATTCACCTCGTACATCCTCACTCAGAGGGCCTGGAAGGCAGAAAAGCCCCTTATACTGAACATCGCACTCCTTAACGAATCTTTTCCTCACATTGTTTATTCAGCTTTCTTTATTTCGTGTTCCAAATAAAACCAACTAAAATACAGCTCTACTTCCAGTTTCAGAGGACCAAGTAGATATGACACTAACGTTCAGATACGATTTTCTGAGTGTTGATGAGATCTGATACGTCCAGGTAATGTTTGGTTGAAGAACTCTGCGGGCCTCCCATCCGCACTGAACCACCCAAAGAGCTGCTGGTAAGGAGAACAAGTTCCCGCTTCCCACATCTGCACGACACGTCTCACGTCCACATTTGGGGCTCCTGGTGGAAGCGCTCTGTTTGTTTTCAGTGTACTTTATGTCTCGTGAGGGCTGAGAATAAAACCCCTTGAATGTGAGCTTTTCTCTGTCCAATGCTACTAGTTCAGAACCAGTGTCAAAGGTCCCTATTAATACTGTTGATGCAGAACCAGTTAAAACATTTTTGCCTTCAATTGCATTCTTTGCTGAATTAGAGATTTCTCATTAAACAAATAACATTAATTATCTGTAGATAGATCCATAAAAGAAGTCAAATATAACAAATTCATCATTTTTCCCTACAAATCTGCTCTTCTGCTCATGTTCTTTACAGGGATCCGGGGATACCACCATTCCCCTAGTCCAAGGCTTGAGGAACTCTATCTATAAAGCACCAGATAATATTTTAGGCTTCTAGACCATATGGTCCCAGTCACCACTACTCAGCTCTGCTATGATAGTATAAAAGTGTAGGGGAAAACTGAGAGGAAATTGGCAAAAAACCCCAAACTGGGAAAACAGCTTTTGAATATCTGGTTTTGTAAATTAGAAATCTAGGAAAAATGAAAGTAACTTGGTTGCAGGTTTGTACAAAACCCTTCCTGATTAGACAATTGGACTGAAAACTGATTGGCTCAGGCCATTCCGTGGGTGAGCTATATAAGGAGCTGCGCTGTGGCAGATCGATCTTTTTACGCCTTTTATACCTTTTCCCCTTTTTCGCCTTCACTGGTTCCTGCCCAGACCACCAATGAGGAAACAGCTCTCCCGCTCTTCTCCCCCAGACCTTCGGTGAGGAAAGAATGCTCTCCTGTCACAATCATCAATAAGGAAAGAACCTGCTCTCCGTCTGATCACCAACGAAGCAACAGATGTCTCCTTGTGACCACCATGACCACCGAGACCACCGAGACCACCAACATGGGTGTTTGCCCCTGGAAGGCAAAAGTACCTGAGGCTTTTCCTTTCTCCTGTCTCCTCTGGGGTCCTGAGGGCCTCAGGAGTCCGCACCCCTCACCTGAGGGTCCAGAGTGAATTGTGTTTAGTATCTGTGTGCGTGGCGGTGTGGCCCATCCAAACCACCAGGCCCGACTGGGAGGCGCACGCCCCACATAGAGCAGTAATAGATGATATGTAAATGAATGCACGTGGCAGGATTCCAATCAAAATTTATTTACAAAAACAGGTGTGTGATGAACTGAATGTTTCTGTCTTTCCAAAATTCACATGTTGGAACTCTCACCCTTTAGCTGAGGGTATTAGGAAGTGGGGCCCATGGGAGTGATTGTATTATGAGGGCTGGAATAATGCTCTCTTACAAAAGATATCCCTGTCCACCTCCATGAGTTGAGTGCACAGTAAGAAGGCTTCCTCTGGGACACAGGACACCAAATCTGCCAGCATCTTGTTCTGAGACATCTCAGCCTCCAGATCCATGGGAAATAAATGTCTGTTGCTTATAAGCTCCCCAGTCCATAGTATTTTCTTATAGCAGCCCAAGTGGGCCCAGACAAAGTAGTTGGTCAGATTTGGCCTTATCATTATAATTTGTTAACACTCATGACCAGAAACCTGGGCACCATCCAGGTAACTTTGTTTCTTTCACCACACATATCCAATCAATAGATGAGTGAGCCAATCCTACCTCCCAAACATTCCTGAAATCTGCCCTTTTTGCCATCTTTAAGTCTTAGTGTTGTTAGATGCTGCCAACTCATATCTGACTCATAGCCACCCTCATAGGGTTTTCAATGGCTAATTGTTTGGGGATTGCTTCAGGAGTGGACTGCCACATCCTTCTCCCATTTTTACAGTGCTGGGGATCGAACTCAGGGCCTCAGAGACCACAGAGCGGCACTCTGCCAACTGAGATAAACCCCATCCCCTACTATAAAAATTAATAATATATATATTACCAATACAATCCCTTTCCCTTCACTCAGTAATTGCCCACCAACAATAGTAGAGTAAGTCTTACTCTACTTTAAAGAAACTGTGTCTGCAAATTATAGAAGATGTGAGACAGAATGGGGAATGGAAGCCAATGTTCAAAGAAAATTGTGCGTACATCAAAGGATTGGGAAAAAAATTATGCTTACTATATCTCATCAAATCTAAGATACCATTGATTGTTAAGATGTGCATTATCTTATGTATACCACTAAGAAACAAAAATGCAGCCAAAACTATAATCAAAGCTTATCACTTAGAATTCTTATTTAACGACCCTTGAAAGAGCTATCTTAGGCATATAAAACACTGATTTTTTTGTTGTTTTTGAATCTTATATACTCACATATACATACACCATATATATATACATATGTATACAAAATAAATTGGTTAATGTATTCCTAAAACTTCTTGATATTCAGAGTCCAATTCATACATTATAAAGTGATGAAAATCTGTATTTTTCAAAGGTGGTGGCAAAGTAGTATTTCTTTGGGTCTTTTGTTTGAATTGAGGCAGGAGCTCACTATATATCCCAGGTTGGCCTTGAACTCTCAATCTTCCTGCCTCAGCCTCACTGGTACACAATGCAGCATTTCTTAAGAGCACTCCACAATTGTTTCCTAGAATCTCCCCTGCCCTTGACACTGAAAGTTTTGGTGCTGTCTCTTTCTTGATCTTACTAGAAAGTGTCAAGGGAATGTTTGCCAAGGGCTCATCTTCTTTCTACAGGGAGTCTTTTAGTGGCTTAAAACAATGAGGATTCAGAGACTAGGGGTATAAGTCAGTAGTAGAGCAGTTGCTACTATGTGTGAGACCCTGGGTTTAATACTCAGCACTGAAAAAACATTGAGGGTTTGCTGTTGCCTAGTGCTGGCACCAAGACAGCAAATTAATATGCCCATGCTGGCAATTTCAACTATATCTTGAAATTTTGCCTGGCAGACAGTGAATACAAAATAATGTCAATCTTAAAGAGGCATATAAATGTTAAAAAATGTACATCTTGACATCCATGAAATATGGTATATGTTTTAAATTACAACAAACATTTATGGTACATATATAACATTTTTTATGCTCTTCTCAGTTCAACCAGCTTTTCTGTTTAACTAACTACTATCATTGTTACCTAGCCTGCAGCCATAGCCCTATGGCATTTGATCCCCTCAGATCTCGGAAGCTAATCAGGGTCGGGCCTGGTTAGTACTTGGATGGGAAACCCCTTGGGAACACCAGGTGCTGTAGGCTTGGGAGAAGGACCTGGCAACCCACTCCCAAAAATCAACCTGCCACTGAAAACCCTATGAACAGCAGAGAAGCACTGACAGTAGTGTTTTGCCTGTTGTACATAGGGTTGCTATGAGTTGGATACCGACTCCATGGCACCTAACAACAACAACAACAACATTGTTACCTATAAAATGATAAGCAATCTTCTGCTGGACATGTTAATGCCAAATAGTAATTTAACAAGATCTGTATCTGTCACAGAACTTAAGCACCTGTCTTTGGATGAGAATGTTACTTGCATATCACCTCACTCATATACTAGGCTGTCTTATTGACACTACCTTTGGCAAGTAAGAGTAAAAAGAAACTTGTTTTTCCCCCAAAACTCTCCTCAGTATGTTTGAATGATTCTTGTTGCCCTACTGATTTGGCTTAAAAAGACACAGTCATGATGGCTGAATGAGAATTAAGATTCTCAGGCCCAATTCAAAGATTATATCATGACTTTGAATTAGTGAAGTCCTGTGGGACCCACAAGTTCCAAAAGGAAAGAGCTAAGTCTCATAGGGGAGGCCATTGTGTCCTATGAGATTAGAACATTCTTCCAGATACATGTAAGCAGGGCCCACATACCAGGCAGGGAAGGATCTGGGGCACTGAAGCCTCTGCAGGCCTTGGCTCCCCAGGAGAAGCTAGGGCTGGCTCTGCTACAGTTTGAGAATGGTTTGTGCCCCCCAAAACTCATGTCGACATAATTGCCATGAGGTTGGTGTTGAGAGATGGGGCCTTTAAGATGTGATTAGGTCAAGTAGGTCATTAACAGGAATTAACGCCTTCTTTGTCTACAGCCATAGCATGCTGGCCTCAGATCTTATCAGATATAGGAATGCTAAGCAGAGTCTGGCCTGGTTAGTACTTGGATGGGAGTCCACCTGGGAACACCAGATACTGTAGGCTTGAGAGAAGGACCCAGCAGCCCACCCCCAAAATGATGAACCATTGAAAACCCTATGAGCAGTACAAAAACACTGACAATAGTGCCGTGCATGGCACCAGGTTGGGTAGTGTTTTGTTCTGTTGTACATAGGGTGGCTATGAGTGGGACCCAACACCTAACAACAACAACAGCAGCAACAACAACAATAACAATGGCTTCCTTGAAGGAAGGAGTGATCCTCTCATGGGACTGGAATACTTAATAAGAACACAGGCTGTTATTCTCTTCTGCTTGTTCTTCTGCTCTCACACCATGTTACGGCTCAGTATGAAAGCCCTCACCAGATACTGCCGCCATGCTGTTGGACTTCCCGCCCTCCAGAACTGAGAGCTACATAAACCTCTGTGCTTTACAAATTACTCAGTTTGGCTATTCTGTTATAGCAACAGAAAACAGACTAAGAAAGTCATCAACTTCTTCCGGAATTAGTTACCAGTTCAGCTTTTGAATACAGAAATGGGACTGTTTATATCATTGTAGGGTTAAAAGGGCAGCCAACCACATGCTGTGGCACACTCCTGTAATACCTACAACTCAGGAGGTAGAGGCAGGTAGATAGATTGCAAGTTTGAGGCCAGAGGCAGCTTGAA
>VMDO01022041.1:0-34244 GCA_007922755.1 Pedetes capensis
ATCTGTCCGCCATCTTGCCTGCAGCTGTACCCTATATATACACTAACATAAATTATACTGTTGGAATACCAGCTACCACAGATGCACTTTCATTGACAAATACATGGCCATCTAGAACATGCCAGTGATCAGAATTTCTATCTTCATCAACATCAAAAATCCTAACATGTGTTCTTGCATTCACCATAGATCATTCCACTCTGCACAAAAGTAGACTATTAGGACAACTTGATGTAGGGCTTGACCCTCCCTCATAAACAGCCTTGGAATACTGTATGTGAATAAGGATATGATCAAAACCTTCTTTTCTGGAATAAAAACATGAAGGTATAACTTTTCTTTGGGAGAGTCTAAGGACAGACATCCATCAGTCCTATAGTCTCCTGATCAGGAGAAATCTAAAGTGACTGCTGGAAAAGTTACTTGAGAGAAGGCACACCTCTCTGCAAGTCCTGCAGATTATAAGACCCATAAGATGTAGCCAAGCCAGCTAGAAGTGATGGAAGACCCAGAAAAAGCATCACAGGAAAGCCAAAATTTGAGTTGGAGTTCCAAGTTTAGAGGGGGTATACAGTAATGACAGGAGAGTTTGCCAGAAGAAAGGCTGGCTGCCTCCCAAGAAACCTCACAGAGTAGTATTCTCTATGCTATGGGTTTACTATGGCCCACGAATTGGCCTGCACTTTCACATGCTTAATAACCTGATTTTGTCAGCATTCCAAAAGAAAATCCAGTTCTCAAGAACAAGCTTATATGATCCAAGCTCCTGAGGTAGATAAATAAAACCAGAAGATGACTTTATTTACAATGTGAGATAATTATAATGGAGATGAAAATACTTAAAGGTCATATGATCAACACATTTGTCCTTGAAGGCACACATGTAGAAAGAAATAATAATCAGAAGATTGTTCAATAAATATGGAACAAAAACAAACAAGCTAGATGAATCTGATGTTAACTGCATTAGGCTCAGACAACTAATGAATTCATTAAAATAGGAGTAGGCTTGCCAACAGAATCAATATACTCAAAGTCTGTTGGCTCTAGATCCTTCTCTCCTGGATAGTGCTTGGATAAAAACCACCAAATTTGCCCTGATGACTTCTTTTTTAAAGGCTCCCATGACTAAGAAGCTTGCATCAAATTGAGACTTTTTTCCTTTAGATATCTTAATGCTTTATACTAAATTGCACTCAAGTAATATAGTCAGTAAAATCTTGTTTCTTGCTTGATTTTTCAGTTGAAATGTGTGAAATTTTAAAACATTCATGTATACTATAATTTATAAATTGAAAAACCTTTCAACTCTTTCAAAATTCCACTACCTTTCTCAGAAATGCATACATGTACATATATAAACATAGGTATTTAGACACATAAGAAATTCTGCATTGGTCCCTTGACTTAAATGTAAACTAAATTCTCACCTTTGATTCTCATCTGTCTAGATTGGCAGGATACTCAATCCTGATCATAGAGGCTTTTGCTCACTTGCCCACTTCTATCTCCAGGATTCTTGACAATGTTGGTCTCTTCTGCTATGTCCTTCTGCATCCTATTTCCCCTCTAAGGAGCACCACATACTCAGGGATCTGAAAGAAAGTAAGTTGTGCATTTTCATAACCTTGCAAGTTTTATTCTACTAGGATTTTTCAGACCTCACTAACTCTGCCTCTTTTTACTTCCCAGTACACTCTTAATTTCACCCATCTTCCCCCTTTACCAGTATTGACTATATAGTTCAATATTGCAACCATTCTTTGCTATAAAAAAATAGTGGTTTTCAACTCACATATCCCACCCTCATTTTCTCTCACCTGGAAAAACTAACTATGAAAATTCACCTGTTCTATCCCTGTACCCTGGTAACTGTGTACCTGAAAAAAAAAAAAAAAAAAAACAGGAATTTGCACAGGACTACTTCAATTTCTCAGCAAAATCCTCAGATTGTCTGTTAGTGCTGCCAGGTGATAACAGTACATTTTAAAAAGTCAATTAATATTTCACTCTTTCGAAACAACAATTTCATCATTTTCACCTTTCAAAATCACAAATCCCTATACTCCTACCTAGCTCATATGTAACTGATCATCTCTGTTTATTTTGCTTAAAAATATAAATATTTCAAGAAGAATTTCTATATCTTATACCATAAATTTATATAACTGTGACTTCTACCTCTACAGTTCATTTTTTTTGCTCACTTATTTAAGTGAACAAAAAGTACCTATCCCTATTGAAGCCTCTGTGGTCCATCTGAGCATTTGTTCTCATTTTTTATACAATCTCAAACACTGTGACTCCTTATCCCTTGAATCATTTTTTGATCCATGTAGATTATTCCCACCAATAAAAATGTCTCAGTTTTTGCTCCCATTTTCAGAACTAAAAGTTATTTTTATACATACTATTTTTGCTTCATTGCCTAAATGCACCCTTCCATTGGAAACAACTCTGTACACCACAGTCTTACACAAACACAAGAGTCAGCTCTCAGTTCTAATCTAACGTTCTGCTTTCTTGCTTTCATGACATGGTTATCCTAGTCAAGCATCAAGACCAGTTGCTTCCCACATCAATGTTTTTGCCAGATCCTTCTGTTTCTCATAATTCCTACATATTGATATATTCCAGAATTTAGTCCCTATGCGTCTTCTTATAATTGTTTTCTGAGTGGAATTCCATGGATTATTTTAACCAAATTATATGAGTTTTTAAGTGTTATATCAAAAATCAGGTGGCTGTAATTGCATGGGTGGATCTCTGGGTCTTCATTCTGTTCCATTGATCTTCAAGCCTATTTTTGTGCCAGTACCATGCTGGTTTTGCCACTATACCCTACAGTATAGTTTGAAATCAGGTATTGTTATTCCTCCTACACTGTTTTTGCTACTAAGGATTATTCTGGCTAAACACAGTCTTTTGTGCTTCCATGTGAAGTTTAGGATATTTTTTTCTATTTCTGTGAAATCTGTCATTGGTATTTTGACAGTGATTGGATTAAGCATGTAAATTATTTTTGGTAGTATAGTCACTTTCATAAAATTAATTCTCCCAATCCATGAGTAAGGGAGGTCCTTCCATCTTCTAGTATCATCTGCTATTTCTTTAATGTTTTGAAGTTTTCTTTTAGGGTCTTTGGTTAGGTTGATGCCTAAATATTTGATTTTTTGGTGTGCTATTGTGAATGTGATGGTTGACTTGATTTCCTTCTCTTCCTGTTCACTATTAGTGTAAAGGAAGGCTACTGATTTTTGAGCATTAATTTTGTATCCTGCTACTTTGCTGAAACAGCTAATTGGCTCTAAGACTTTTCTAGTGGAATTTTGGGGGTCCTTTAGATAAAAGATTGTGTCCTCTGAGAATAGGATAATTTGGTCTCTTTCCCTGTCTGTATTCCTTTAATTTATTTCTCTGGCTTAATTGCTCTGGCTAAGACTTCCATCACAATATTGAATAAAAGAGGAGAGACTGGACATCCTTGTCTTATTCATGATCTTAGAGGGAATGCTTTCAATTTTCCCCATTTAATATGATGTTGGCTGTAGGTTTGTCATTAATGTCCTTTATGATGTTGAGGTAAGTTCCTACTATGCCCAATTTCTTTAGGACTTTTATCATGAAAGGATGTTGTACTTTGTTGAAGGCCTTCTCCTCATCAACCGAAATGATCATGTGATTTCTGTCTGCAAGTCTCTTGATATGTTGAATTACATTAATTACTTTTTGTCTGTTGAACCAGCCTTGCATCTGTGGAATGAAGCCCATATGGTCATGGTTTCTGATCTTTTTTATGTGTTGCTGTGTTCAGTTTGCCAGAAGTTTATGGAAGATTTTTTTCATCAATGTTCATCAGGGAAATTGGTCTATAGTTCTCGTTCTTTGAAGAGTCCTTATCAGGTTTTGGTATCAGACTAATACTAGTTTTGTAGAATGAGTTTAGAAGTATTCCTGCATTTTTTATTTCAGGACAATAATTTGAAGAGAATGGGGTATTAATTCTTCTTTGAAGGTATGATAGAATTCACCTGTGAACTCATCAGGACTGGATAAAATATAGCCTCTTCAACAAATAGTACTGGGAAATCTGGATATCTATATGCAGAAGACTGTAAATAGACCTGTATCTCTCAATCTGTATGTGAGTCAACATGAAGTGGATCGGAGACTTCAACATTAAATCTGAAACCTTAAAGCTACTAGAAGAAAAGATAGGGAATACACTCCAACACATAAGCATAGACAACAATACTCCAATTGCCCAGGAAACTGCACCAAGAATTGATAAATGGGATTACATGAAACTAAAAAGCTTCTGTATAGCAAAAGAAATAATCAACAGAGTAAAAGGAGATCCCACAGGAGAGAAAAATCTTTCCATCCTACACATCTGACACAGCAATAATTTTAAGAATATATAAGGAACTTAGTGGGGGCTGGGATTTAGCTCAGTTGGTAGAGTGCTGCTCTGCAGTCTCTGAGGTCCCGAGTTCAATTCCCAGCACCACAAGAAATTGGAGAAGGACCTGGCAATCCACTCCCAAGGCAATCCTGAAACAATCTGCCATTGAAAACCCTATGAGGGTCGCTATGAGTTGGATACCAACTCGACGGCACCTAACAACAACAACATAAGGAACTTAAGAAATCAAGCACTAAGACAACAAATAACCTAATAAATAAATGGGCAATGGAACTGAACAGACAGTTGTCAAATAAGTTTGAATGGCCAAGAAACACATGAGAAAAAAGCTCAATATCCCTAGTCATTAGGGAAATGCAAATCAAAACAACACTGAGATTCCATCTCATCCCAGTAAGAATGGCCAGGTTTAACAAAACAAATACTAACAAATGCTGTTCAGGATGCAGAGAAAAAGGAACACTTTTACAGTTCACACTTCTGGTAGGACTATAAATTACTTCAGCCAGTTTGGAAATTAGTATGGAGGTATCTTAGAAAAGTAAGAATAGAATTGCCATATGACCCCACTATACTGCTCCTGGGAGTATATCCAGGGGAAGATAAGTCATCATTACCACAGGGACACTTGCCCTTCTGTATTTAATGAACACTCCTTATAATCACAAGGGTATGAAACCCACCAAGAAATCTATGAACAGAGAAGTAGATTGAAAAATTGTGGTATATTGCACAATGGAATATTAGTAATAAAGAAGGATGAAATCATGTCATTTGCAGCAAAATAGATAGAACTGGAAAATATCATCTTAAATGATCTAACCTAGTCCCACAAAGGTCTCATATGTTCTCACTTACATATGGGAACTAAATGTAACTTAAAGGAAGAAAAAAACTATATATAGAGAGATATATAAAAATGAACAATCCCACATATCTAAGAAGGAAATGTATAAGCAAAGTTGAAAAAAGTGGAGAGGAGATCAGTGAGGAGTTGAAGTTGGGTAAGGGGAAAAGGGAAGGGGAAAAATATAGAGGGAAAAAGGGAGGAGAGGGAAATCTTAAAATGTATGATGCAACTATGTGAATGCATGGAAAATATGGTTCTGTAAAATATGTAAGTTGTTGAATGTATAAGCAAAAGCGATGTAATAGTTGCATAACGGACATGTTGTTGTTGTTGTGAGGTGCCGTCGAGTCGGTATCCGACTCATGGCGACCCTCTGTACAACAGGGGAAACACTATTGTCAGTGCTTCTCTGCTGTTCATAGGGTTTTCAATGGCAGATTGATTTTTGGGAAGGGGTTTCCAGGTCCTACTCCCAAGCCTACAGCTTTTGGTGTTCCCAGGTGGTCTCCCATCCAGGTACTAACCAGGCCCGACCCTGCTTAGCTTCCAAGATCTGACAGGATCTGATGCCACAGGGCTATGGCTGCAGGCCATAATGGATATAGCAAAAGTTTATTACTCTGTATCCAACAAATATTTATAAAGAAAAATATATCTATTTTCCTTTCTATTAAATTACAGATTCATATCTGATTTCCTATTCAACAATATCCACCTCAATATCTATAGGAATCTCAAGTAAAATATCTAATACTGATTTTTTATTTTTCATAAACATCTGCCCCATGACCAAGGAGCTCCATTTTATCTCATTAAATGACAACACCATTTACCCAGATTTAGGTTCCAAATCTTATAACCACTGATTCTTGTTTTTTAAACCCATCATATGATCCAAAAGAAAATCCTATCAGTTCTATCTCAAAATACATATCAAACTAAAGAAGTCAATACTTCCTTAAACCAGGAGACAATTATTTCTTGCTTAAATCACCACAAGAAATTCTAAGGTTCCTGCCAACACACCAGGCATGCTTCTATTTTAGGGTCTTTTGTTATTGATATCCCCTTGGTAAGAATGTTCTTTCTTCCCTCATATTGGTATAGCTCATCCATTCACTTCATTTGAACTTCTAGGCTAATGTTACATCCTCAGATCATCTCTGACAATCCAAACTAAAATACCAAGTCTTGTCACTCTCTATAACCTTAGTGTGATAGGTTTTTAACTAAGATAGATGCAATAGCCGGATCCTATGGCACACATCTGTAATCTCAGCCACTCTGGAGACTAAGGAGAGAGGATCATAAATTCAAGGCCAGCACAACTTGACAAGACCCTGTCTCTCTCTCTCTCTCTCTCTCTCTCTCTCTCTGTCTCTCTCTCTTTCTATATATATATATATATATAGATAGATAGATAGATAGATAGATAGATATAGATAGATAGATAGATAGATATATAGATAGATAGATGTGGTCTCTCTCTCTCTCTCTATATATAGATAGATCTATAGATATATCTATATATATAGATATATCTATATATATAGATATAGATATAGATATAGATAGATATATATAGATATATCTATCTATATATAGAGAGAGAGCGAGAGAGAGAGAGAGACCACATATATATAGATAGATAGATAGATATAGATATATATGTATAGATAGATAGATAGATAGATGACCACATATATATATAGATATATATATATGACCACATATATATATATATGTGTGTGTGTGTGTGTGTGTGTGTGTGTGAGGATCAGTGATAGAGCACTTTCCTAGCATATATATATGACCACATATATATATATATATATATGTGAGGATCAGTGATAGAGCACTTTCCTAGCACATATAAAACCCTGGATTCAACACCAAGTACTGCAATAAATAAATAAATAAAAGATGCATGCAATAATTCTTCCTGTGGAATATGTCTCTAATATCATACTTTTCCACTCTTAGAAATAAGAGATAAAATCTATGTCCTCTACCTTTAAATCGGATTTCTTTTTATGTTACCCTTTGACAATAATAGTATGATAGAAGTTAGGCTATGTGACTAGTAGGCCTAAGTTTTAGGAGCTTCTTTTTTCATTCAGGAAGCTAGTTGCTGTGAAAAGTAGCTCAGGCTAAAATATTAAGCCATCAAAGACTACAAGGAGTGAGAGAACTACATGGGAGAAAACTAAGGTACCCTAGTCAACAGCTCTAAGCCCTCTGATGTGTGTGTGATGCTGCCTGGCACATTCTAGTTTCAACAAAGCTTCCTTGCTGAGTTTCACAATATATGTAACATCAGAGAACATCTTGCAGAATTTTTATCTGAAACTCCAAACCATCAGCCACTGTTCATGAATAACTAAAGTAATGTTAAAATAGACTTTGTTGGAGAGTTTAGATCTTTTTATTTAGAGCACTGTAATAGATAGTACACTGTGTGATAAGAGTGGTAAACTTCTTTCAACTGAGAAAATGCAATCAAAACTGTCAATCATTTTATTATCTTAGCCTCACACAGATAAAGGGATTTTAAACTAAAAGTACTCAAAGTATAATGATTACAGATCAAATGAAAAGAGAAGATTATAAATAATAGATTTGAAAATGATTTCATATTATGTAGAATGAGGTCGATATTTTATCAGCTACAATCATGACAAAAAATTCTATTTAAAAAAATGATTGCCTCTATGTTTACAACACTGTGAATTTGTCAAGTTTTTAAAATTCACTTGAAACATACATTAGTGATACCAATTATTGTCAATTCTGGAATTGAGAAGTTCCTATTGCTGACATTTTTAACTGAAAACTCATCTGAAAGTTAGTGAAATAGTTTTCTTATTTATTCCATAAAGTCTCACTTTGGCTACTCAACACATTTTAAAAGTATAATTATAGATTTAAATTATAATTTCATTAACCCATTCATTTTAGAACTAGCTTTATGAAATATTTTACAACTAAAACATTTCCTTGAATTTCTTAAATCATCATATTTAGGATGAAACTTTGTCCTGCCTTATTTTTGTTTTAATGTGAGATCTTTCCTAACATGTTAACTAGTCAGATTGGATTTCCCAGGAAAAATAATGAAAAAAAATTTAGAAGGCACAATGTTTATTCATATCTTGGTCCATTTTCTGAGAGTAGGTAAGTTATAAAGAAAAGAATTTTATTTAGCTCATGGTTCTTGAGGCTAGAAGTCAAGATCTGCTAGCCACATTTGGTGAAGGCTTTGTGCTCCACCATAATATGGAGAAAACAGACAAGGGGAAGTGGACACATGCAAAGCAAAAAACTTGAGGAGCAGACTTGCTTTATAACAACCAACTTGTACAAGAATAAACCCACTTCTATGAAAAAGCAAAGCATTAATCCCTCTTAATGACATTATCACGTCTTAAAGGCTCTACTTCCCAAAACCATCACAATGGCAATCAAATTTCAATGTGAGTTTCAGAGGGAACAATGAATATTCAAATCATAACAATTAAGAGTTTTTAGAATGAGTGCTTGAGCAGAAGTGGAAGGGACCTCACTGGACTAGGCAGAGGAAGGAGCTGAGCTGCAATGCAGTACCAATGAGAGCCTCGGCTGACTGAAATGAGAATTCTGAAAATGGAAAGTGCTGTCAAATTTGTCTTATTATGGGGCATGATGAGAAACCTTTGTAAGACTCGGCTTCCCGGAGGGACACCGTGTCTGTCCAAAGTGTTCCCAATGAGTGACGGAGACCTGAGCCACTGCAGGCACAAAGGATTTTATTGTCCGACGCGTCGGGGTCTACTCAGCTCCATCAAACAAGAGAGCGAGAGAGACCCCGAAATGCAGAAGCGAGGGCTTTTTATACCCTTACAGAAGCAAAATGGCAGGTTAGCTGACTGGTACAACTTTGATTGGTCACATTGGTTGACTTTTAAACTGATTGGTTAAATCAAATAGCAAGGCGCACGCGAGAAGGGGGAAGGTTTCAGCATTCTGAGAAGTTGGTGTCAGCAGATGTGGGCCGATGGTAATAGGAAGCAGCAGCTTAAGATAGCTCAGGACCTCCCAAGTTGGGAGGGGTGGGGTCTCTCTGAGGCAGTGGAAAAATTTTCTTAGCCTGATCTATAAAATGGCTTTTCTATGGCTAAGCTGGGTCCTTCACCTTTATGTTCACATCTCCATTTATTATTAAATGTGGACCACTATGGACAAAGGCCCATTTTTATACCTCCTTGGTGAATAATGGATCTTCTGGAGGCATACATTGTTATTAGGAGCCTATCAAAGTGGCCTGCAGCCATAGCCCTGTGGCATCTGATCCTGTCAGATCTTGGAAGCTAAGCAGGGTAGGACCTGGTTAGTACTTGAATTGGCGGCTGCCTGGGAAGACCAGATGCTGTAGGCTTGTGAGGAAGACCCAGAAACCCACTCCCAAAAAAACAACCAGCCATTGAAAACCCTATGAGCACCAGAGAAGTATAAAAATAGTGTTTTGTCTGTTCTACATAGGGTCACTATGAGTGGGATACCTACTGGAGAGCACTTAACAACAACAACAATCCAAGTAGTTGGGGGCTGGGGTTTAGCTCCATTGGGAGAGCACTGATCTGCACTCTCTGGGGCCCTGAGTTCAATCCCCAGTACCACAAAAATAGGAGAAGGATGTGGCACTCCACTCTCAAAGCAATCCTCAAACAATCAGCCTTTGAAAACCCTATAAGTGTTGCTTTGAGTCAATTTGGTGACACCTCACAACAACATCCAAGTAGAACAAACCATCTGTAAACTAATTTAGATTGGATTGCTGGCTAAAGCCATGTAGGCAATTCAAACCCATCCCTGGTGTATATTGTTTGATAATATATGGGATGGTGCCAAATCATAGACTTAATATTGATCTCCATTCATTGAGAAGGTATGTACTTTGTGGCAGTCTCAGTAAGTTAACACAGTCTCAGTAAGTTAGAACCCATGCTACTGAATTCATGCATAGTTTCTATCAATATCATCATGACACTTCACAGCAAATTCTGGCTAGAAGCCAAAGTTTTTGATTACTCTATTGTTTAGTACTTCTTACTCTGAGATGCCTATTTGATTAGCATTAACATCGAATGTGAAAATTTTCAAACTACATACATACTCCCATGTGTAAAACTAAATGCTTCTATCCTGGATCTCTCTGCCTTTACCTTTCCAATTCTCCTTCTAGAAATCTTGAACAGTTGGTCAAGTATATATACACATAAATATATATATACATGCATACATGCATGCATGCATGTTTGTGGGGGTATGTATGATGCTGGGGATTGAACTTGAATAATACACACACACACACACACACACACAGATATATTGTTATAAGGTGGGATCTAGTTGGGTCATAGCAACCCTATGTATAAACAGAATGAAACACTCCTCGATTCTGTGCCAGGCACATGATCTTTTTTATGTTTAAGCACATTGCTGCAAACACTTTCAATCTATCTAGCTGAGAGTCTTCCTTTTTTTCCTTTACCTGTCACTCTCCCAAACATGATGTCCTTCTCCAGGGATTGGTCCCTCCTGAAAACATGTCAAAAATACATAAGATGCACTCTAGCCATCATTGCTTCCAAGGAGTGCTCTGGTTGCTCTTCTTCTAGGATGGATGTTAGTTCTTTTGGTAGGCCATGATATATTCAATATTTGTCTCTTGCACCATAATTCAAAAGCATCAATTTTTCTCCTGTCTCCCTTATTCAATGTCCATCTTTTACAAGCATATGATGTGGCTGAAAATAGCATGGCCTGAATTAGGCACACCTTCATCTTCAATGTGACATCTTTACTTTTTAACACTTTACACGGAGCTTTTGCAACAGGTTTCCCAATGGAATGCCTCTTATGATTTCCTTACTGCTGCTTCTGTAGTTGTTGATTGTAGAATGAAGTAAAGCAAAATCTTGGACAACCTCAATCTTTTCTCCATTTATCATGAAGCTGCTTATGGACCCAATTGTAAGGATTTTTGTTTTGTTGATGTTGAGGTACAATCCATAATGAAGGCTGTGTTCTTCAATATTCATTAGTAAATGATTCAAATCTTCATTTTCAGCAAGCAGGTTTGCATCATCTGTGTAACATAGGTTGTTAATGTGTAAGTCTTCCTTCAATCATGATGTCACATTCTTCTTCATAAAGTCCAACTTCTCAGATTATTTGCTTAGTATAGAGATTGAAGAGAGATGGTGAAGGGATACAGCCCTGATGCAAATCTTTGTTGAATTTAAACCAGGCAGTGTTTCCTTGTTCTGTTTGAAGAACTACCTCCTGGTCCACATACAGACTGCTCATGAGTACAATAATTAAGTGCTCTGATATTCCCATTCTTCACAATGCTATCCATAATTTGTTGTGATCCACACAGTAAAATGTCTTTGTATAGTCAATAAAACATAGATGTATTTATGGTATTCCCTTCACTTGACCAATATCCATCTTACATCAGCAATGATGTCCCTGGTTCAATGATGTCCCTCTTCTGAATCTGGTTTGATTTTCTGGTAGTTTTCTATATACTGCTGCAGTCACTTTAGAATGACCTTAAGCAAAATTTTACTTGTGTATGATATTAATGATCCCATTGAAAAATTTCCATATTCAAGATGCCCTTTCTTGGGAATATGCACAAATATGGATCTCTTCCAGTCAGTTGGTCAGATATGTTTTCCAAATCTCTTGACATAAACAAGTGAGTACATCTAGTGCTGGATTGTCTGTTGAAATGTCCCAAATGGTATTCCATCAATTCATGGAGTCTGGTATTTTACCAATTCCTTAAAGGCAGCTTCCACTTTGTCCTTCAGTACCATTGGTTCCTGATCATAGGCAGCCTCTTCAAATGGTTGATCACCACCAGTTCTTTTTGGTATAATGACTCTATTCCTTCCATCCTCTTTTGATGTTTCCTGTGTCATTTAATATTTTCTCTGTACAATCTTTCACTATTGCCACTCAAGACTTGAATTTTTCTTCAATTTTGTAAGCTTGAGAAAAACAAAGTGTATTCTTCCCTTTTGGTTTTCTATCTTTAGCTCTTTGCATGTTATTACAATATTTGATTGTATCTTCTTGTGTTTCCCTTTGAAATCTGTTTAGTTCTATAACTTTGTCATGTCTTCCTTTTATTTAGCTGTTCAACATTCAATGGAAGTTTCAGAATCTCTTTTGAAATGTAATTTCATCTTTTCTTTTTTTCTTATCTTTTTAATAACCTTTTGTTTTCCTCATGAATGGTGTCTTTGATGTCATGCCACAAATCATCTGGTCTTCTATCATTAGTGTCTAGTGCATTAAACCTGTTCTTAAACTCAGGTATGGTATACTCAAGGTCATACTTTGGCTCTTGTACACTTGATCTAATTTTCTTCAACTTCACATTGAACCTGCATATGAGCAGTTGATGGTCTGAATCACAATCAGCAACTGCTCTTATTCTGACTTTTGATATTGAGGTTTTCTATCACCTTTCTATAAATGTAGTCAATTTGGTTCCTGTATGTTTAGTTTGGTAAGTTTCATGCATACAGTTGTCATTTATGTTGATGAAAAAATAAAAATAAAAATAAAAATTCTGTCACAGAGAGATTGGATCAGGAGATAAGCGCAAGCTACAAATAGATAATTGTATTGTTTGGAAGAAGAATTGGCTGGAGATATTATATATAGGAAGTTCAGGCTTCACATGATACTTTAGCCATTTGCAGTCTCATGAAAGACTTTAAAGAAGCCTCAGCTAAGCTATGCCCAAATTTCTATACCATGGAAATTATGAGGTAATAAATGTATATCATTTAAGTTGCTAAATTTTCAGGTAATTTTTTAATGCAGCAACAGATTACTACCATATCATCCATGAACTAAGTGGATTGATTGTTTTAATAACTAAAAGCAGAAGCTATTATTTATGTTGTTTTGTAGGAGAGTATAAATTATAATAAAGGCTTTGAATTCAAGACAGTGTGTTTTTCTAAGCCACTAAAGATTTTATTACCCCAAAATGGTTGGATTTTTACTCTCTACTGATTTAAAATAATCAGTCATCCATGTGCATATTAAAAGGATGAAGGTGAAAACAGCATGGCCTCATACTTTTATGTTGTTGTTGTTGTTAGGTGCCATCAAGTTGTATCTGACTCATAGTGACCCTCCCATGGTTTTCAATGGCTGACTGGTTGGAGATTGTTTCAGGAGTGGATTGCCACATCCTTCTCCCATCTTTGCAGTACTAGGCATCTAACCCAGATCCTCAGGAAATATGGATCAGCATTCTACCCAATTGAGCTAAACCCCATGCTGGGGATCAAACCCAGATCCTCAGAATGTGCAGCACAGCACTCTATCAATTGAGCTAAATGCCAGCTCTATCACACTTTTATAGATGAGACAAAATTATTATTTGGGCCAAGGTACAGCAATAAGAATGAAAGGTGAAAGTAAAATAAGCTAAATAGAAGAGGTGTCTCAATATTCAATTTGCACTATCAAATATGGAAGGTTAAATAGAAAGAGTGGTTCACCTGATGTGGCATGGATGACTGGGACTCTGCTGGTCATCTAACAAAATAAAGAAAGCAGGAAAATATTGGCATAAAATCTTTAATATTGTTTGAGTTTTAATGAGTAAATAGTATATAAAAGAAAAAAGTTTTATCCAGAAGTTTAGAAATGAGATTGGAGATCCTGAGATATAAATTGAGATTATAAGTATTTATTTTATAGAAATCAATAAAACAAAAAGTTTAATGGAGGATCTAGGTAAGAAAGAGAGTGTGAAAGGAAATAATTTTGAAAATTGTGATAGTTAATGTTGAATGCCAACTTGACTGTGTTGAAGAATGCATAGGAAAATGGTAAAGTATATTTAGGTTGTATCATAAGAGTGTTTCCACAGAAGATTGGCATATGGGCCAGCACACTAAGTGAGGAAGACTTCCCATGAATATAAGTGGCACCATCTAATAGGCGGGGGACCAAAATGAACTGAAAAAGCAGAAGTGGGGAGCGCATGCTCAGTGGATTTTAACTTGTTTTTCTGCTGCTGCCAGCTGTGGACAAGAAACTCCAGGTTCTCCATCTTTGAATGAAGACTTGTACCAGATGTTCTCCAGGGGGCTTCATGGTCCATGGTCTCCAACTGGGGCCTCATCAATGGCCTCTCTATTGTTCTGAGGCTTCAGCCTTCCTGAACTTTGCAGCTACTAGTTTCCTTGGCTGCCCAGACTGCAAACAACCATTGTGGGACTATTCAACTTCTGATCATGTGAGCCAATTTAATAAACCCTTTATTGTAATTATATTATACTGGTTCTGTTTTTCTGGAGAACCCTGACCAGTATAAGAATTAATCCATATAAAAAGAGAAAAGATGAGCTATCACAAAGGGAATAATCAAAGAAAACATGATTGCTCTGAATGAAGGCTGCAAAGAAGAGAGAATCAAAAAATGAAATTAAAAATTAGGAAGAATTTTTCAAAAGCTAATTTCCTCTGGAATTTCAGAAATTGTACCAGTATTTATTTCAAAAGAGAATAACTGGAATACAAGAGGTTAAGAGTGAGTGGGAAGTAAAAAGTGCTGACAGCTTATTTATTCCTTCTTCCTGAGAGCAATTTGATAGGGTAACATCATGAAAGTAGGAATAGGGGTCAGAAAGGCTAAGGGATAAGGAGCCCTGAAGCCAGGAGATAGAAAGTGGCACCATATCTTGTCAGATGGCTCCCACATCAAAGCCAAAGATCATGAGAATTTGGGTAAGTCAAGGTTGGGGTATGAAAAGATTGGAAATCATTTAGAACAGTTACTGTGATAAGTACAACAGATCAAAAAAAAAAAAAAAAAAAACACAACCACCACCAAAAAGAACCTACCACAGCATTCATAATACCTTCAGTGATAAGAATCCAGCTACTTTTAAACAGTAAATATAACTTTCTCGGGTTGGGGTTTAGCTCAGTTGGTAGAGTGCTGCCCCATGTTCTCTGAGGACCTGAATTTAATCCCCAGCACCGCAAAAATGGGAAAAGGACACAGCAATCCACTCCTGAAGCAATCCTGAAGTAATCAGCCATTGAAAACCCTAAGAAGGTCACCATGAGTCAGACACAACTTGATGACAGCTGACAACAACTTTCTGTTATTCCTGCAATCTCATTAATAGATGACCACATGACTCAAATAGAGTCATGGTAAAATGGTAAAAAAATGGTAAAATAATAATAATTTATTTATTTCATCTGAGTTCCTTTTTGTTCAGCCAAAGTCCAGAATCAACAGATATATGATAATTCTTATTTCTATTATTTCTGTAGTTCAGACATACTACATTAACTGCCATTTCTGACTCTGATCACACCATTACTTATACTGCTCCTCCTGCCTGAAGTCAAGCTGTCCCATATGTTCAGGTTTCAGCTCAAGCATGAAAAAATTTGCAGTCTCTTTGCCACCTATTTCTGAAATATTGTGGAATTGACCATTACACTGTACCCTACACTGTCATAATCAACAAAAATAGGGTAGAATACCATATTTTTAAATGTAATACACTCTAGAAAATTCATATTAAAGCCAAATGTGAAAACATCAAACAATGGCTAAGAATAAAGATGAAAATATTCCCAGATAAAAAATAAAAATATCTCTAATTATGTCTTTTTAGATCAGAAATTCTGAGTCTCAACAGATATTATCATACCTGCTGAATAACTAAAAATCTCAATAAAAGTTCTTATCATTGCTTGGTTGGAAAAGTACAAGAGGATTTCAACTGTTTTCACCAGTCACTGCAAATTTCAACATATTTTACTTGTGTAACAATGTTCCTATAAAACCATATAGATCATGTCATTTCCCTATTAAAATTCTATAATCCAGGATTAAAAGCTATTCAACATAATTTGACCTCTAATCTTCATTCCCATCATTATTCCAATCAGCCCATGCTCCTGCCACACATGCAAAGCCTTTTTATTTTAATCAATCCATGCCTTCTCATTCCCTCAAGTTATTTTCCAGCACCTATTAAGCTTCTTGGGCTGGGATTTAGCTCAGTTGGGAGAGCACCACTCTGCAGTCTCTGAGGTCCCGAGTTCAATTCCCAGCACAGCAAAAATGGGAGAAGGATGTGGCAATCCACTCCCGAAACAGTCAGCCATTGGAAACCCTATGAAGGTCGCTATGAGTCGGACATGAGGGCACCTAACAACAACAACAACATAAACCTCTTAACCTAGAAAATTTTGCCTTATCCTTAAGTCCTCGTTCCACATCACCTGGCCTGTGAATTCCTCCTTGAGGCAACATAAATTCCACATCTTGAGTTCCATATAATATGTTGTGTAAGTCTGAAAGAGCAGTTACATTGTTATGTTGTATTATAACTAATATTTTTGCATAGCTTTTTACCAATTGATTGAGCATAATATAAGTGATCAATAAATGCATTTAGTAACTGATTAGGGTTTCATTTTATTAATCAATATATTCTTTATTCTATGATTTGTATTATACTCATTTTATTCAGTTTTCTCAACTAATATATGCTGAATCCTAACTTTGTACCCAACTGCATTAAAGTCAGAATACACTGTGGTTAATCCAAAGTATACAGGCTTTCTTTTATAGAATTTAGAATTTAAAATGATAGAATATATAGCAAGAAAGTTGAGAGATTTCTCTAGCTCCTTATCTGTGTAAGTATATGCCCTAATCCATTCCCAAAGCAATCCTGAAGCAATTACCCATTGAAAACCATATGAGGGTTGCTCTGAGTTGGACCAGACTCAATGGTACATAACAACAACATCAAAGCCAATACTTGCTCAGAAAAATCTTTTAGTCAGTCCATTATTATAATCCACAAAAGGCAAAGAGACAGTGTGGCAACAGCTTTAAATAATGATTCCACACTTTAAAGACACAAAGCACTATTAAGATATATACTGGCATATTTTTTCCATTTTGTTGGTTATGAAACATGTCACAAGGAATACAAATTACATCAAAGATATAAAATATTTCAAAAAAAATATCTAAAAAGACTGTTTCAGCTCCTCAAAGTTTTCATGTTTTCTTTGTACATGAGATTGCAGATTATAAATATTCCCATTGTACTAAAGTTTATTTTTGGTACTATATTCATTCTTAGGAAATGGCAGAGGCCTAAAAGAAGAATGTATGCTAGCACACTCCTAGCATCAATCACAAAAGCAAAAGAGTAATAAAGAGTAACAGCTCTTGCAAGGTTGAAGACAGATACATTTTAGAATTTTTCATTGCTCTTAAAATCTTGAAAAGAACTACATAAAACTGTCACATTTTCATACAATGCCTGAAAAATCTTTATGCTTGAGAATATGTGGGTAAACCAAATAAAATGAAAAGAATGACAGCCCCTATGAGCAAAAGAAATGACACAAGGGAACTGCCTCCTTTCTTCTTTTGCAGAGAGCCGCTCCTGATTTAAAAAGAGAATCAAAAGTAATTGCAAAGGATGAGATAGGATAAAAGAATCAAATTCAGTTTCCATTAATGTCTGGAGTGTCGATTCCCAGTGGAAGGTAAACAGCATCCTCCCTCATTGTCTGTCTTTCTCATCAACCTATATCCAAAGATGACCTGGAACTATTGTATTTGCAATTACCCCAGAAAGGTTCATGGTGAAAAACTGTAACCTGAAATTGACAGCCCTCTCAACTCAGGTGAAGAAGGGTCCAAGGCAGTGATCACCTCCATCCATGTCTACAATAATCACATTCCCAGTCAAATAACAGTATTTGTCTAACCTTGATCCCCAGCCCAGTTAGATTTGTTTGTTGTTGTTAGGTGCTGTTGAGTCAACTCTGACTCATAGCAACCCTATGTACAAAAGAGCAAAAAATTCCTCAACACTGTGCCATGCCCGGAAGTATTGTCTGTGCTTCTCTGCTATTCATAAGGTTTTCAGTGGTGGATTGTTTCGTCAGTAGATTGCCAGGTCCTTCTCTCTAGCCTACAGCACCTGGTATTCCCAAGTGGTCTCCCATCCAAGGACTACTAGGCCAACGCTGCTTACCTTCTGAGATCAGGTGGGATCAGATGCTAAGGTGCTATGGCTATAGACCAATTAGATTTAGCCAATACTTAATATTAATTTTAAATTTTAATTATTTTATCATTTTATTTCATTACTTTAATGTTAAATATTAATTTTAAAATAATCTTTAAAATTATATTGCAGTGGAGAGGGGAAACAGAGTTTTGAGCAAGTTGCCAAATTCAAACTCACTAAATAACACAATCTGTTCTGGGCCAGGGTTTACCTCAGTTTGTAGAACACTGCTCTGTAGTCTCTGAGACTTGGGGTTTAATCCCCAGCACCACAAAAACAGGAGAAGGACCTTGCAACCCACTCCCAATACAGTCCTGAAATGATCAGCCATTGAAAACCTTATGAATAGCAGAGAAGCACTGACATAGTGGTGGGCATGGCACAGTGTTGGGGATTGTTTCCTTCTGTTGTACATAGGGTCACTATGAGTCAGATCTGACTTGACAGCACCTAACAACAAAGCAAACTATTTTTAATCTATGTATACTTTTATCTGGGGCTGGGATTTGGCTCAGTGGGTAGAGCGCTGTGCTGCAGTCTCTGAGGTCCTGAGAGTTCAATTCCCAGCACCACAAAAATGGGAGAAGGGCCTGGCAATCCACTCCCAAGGCAATCCCGAAGCACTCAGCCATTGAAAACCCTATGAGGGTCGCTATGAGTCGGATACTGACAAGACGGCACCTAACAACAACAACAACTTTTATCTGACCATAATCACATTTAGCAAAGACATCTTTTCAAATAATGTTTATATGAAAATAACTAGCTTCCACTATTATAAAATTCTCAGTATAATATTCCAAAATCAATTTGAGTAAATTAAGGTCAAGTCCCCAATTAAATGATTTTCTCACCTTTAAATTAGGTGATTAGATTATGTGCAATCTCTAATGTTTCATCAAATCTTAAAGATGTATAAGTTTTAGCTCTAAGAATGAGAATAAAGAAACCCAACCTCTGTCTCTAACCTCAGCACTGAATTGCCTTAGGTCCTTTTGCCACTTTTCCACCCAAGAGGACTTACCATTAAAAGAAAGTACACTGATATGCAACATAGTACAGCAACAAAAAGCAAAAATTATTAAGATGCTTAGTTGCTCAGTAGTATTTAAATTCACAGAGGATCAAATACAAAGAACCACTTTTAAACTCAATGGAATTAAACCCATCTAATGGCAGAAGTCAAGACCACACACATACATACTGGCACCTGTGTCTGCATGAAAGCTCAGTATGCAAAGTATTATCCATGTGGTTTTAATTTGGCTCAGGAATGGTGATGCTTGTGGTTGTTTTTTGGTGCCTTTGAGTTGGGCTGGACTCATAGCAACCCTATGCACAACAGAGAAAACACTACCCAACACTGCCATGCCCAGCACTATTGTCAGTGCTCCTATGCTATTCTTGGTTTTTTTAATGGCTGTTTTGAGAGTGGGCTGTTTGATCCTTGTTCCCAGCTTATAGAACCCAGTGTTCCCAGGTGGTCTCGCATCCAAGAACTAACCAGACCTGACACTATTTAGCTTCCAAGATTTGATGAGATCAGATGCCAGGATAGTACGCCTGTAAGCCAAGATATGCTTAGAGGAAACCTATGAAATTTTTTAATTTTAATTATTATTATTTTTTTTACAGTACTATAGAGTTGACCCCAGAGCCTTGCAGGCACTTTACCCTGAGCCACACCCCATCCCAAATTTTGTTCACTTTTTATCTTGAGAGAGGTTCTTGCTAAGTTATGCAGGTCGTCTCTGGTCTTGAACTTGCAATCTGCCTCTGCCTCCCAAGTCACTGCAATTAAAGGCATGAGACACTCTGCCTGACCAATATGAACATATTTTTAAAATACTAAAGACCATGACTGATACTTTTCAGATTGCAGCTGGCCTTCTGCCGCAGGCTGGTTTAGAAATAAAGCAAACACTAAAACAGGATAGAATGAAAGAAATCTAAGAGAAGTAACATTTTTTCCTCAATACTTGGGATTTTACAGAAATCTCTGTCAAAATTTCTAATTATTACAATAATAATTTTTAAAGCATTTAATCTTAATACAAATGGGAACACTGGCTATGCAAATTCCCTGATAGATGTTAATCCTTTCCTTTGCAATCAGATTCTTATGCAAATCTCATGTAAGCTTCAAGACATATCAGAACTCACTTGTTTATCCAATTCTATCTGCCCTTGCTCACTTTAAATGAGCCATCATAAACATGACAGATCAAATGGAAAAAGAGTGTAAGGGAATAAGGAAAAAACAGCAGTAAAAATGTCACGCACATCTCCCTGACCTGAGAGAGACCTCACTTTAAACTGAGCTCCACAAGGACAGGAGTTCATCTTCAGTCTCCCAGTAGCTGGCAAAATTCCAGGTACTCAACAAAGTTAATTCTTCAGAGTACACCCAGATCATGTAGTTCTGAAAGCAATGGAAACACACACATATTAACAACCACAGGGTATTGTGGGCCACAAGCAACCTGCATGCCAGCCTGCTGATTTATCTCTCCCAGATCTACTTGTCATAACCAGGACATAGAAGAAGTTTTGCCCTAAATTTCTCACTGTACAAACTTCTTTTGACACCGGAATCCTACATTAAATATCAGACATCTTGACTGATACCCAATTCTTGGCTTTATTCCTGCCAGCCCTACCACCTCCAAGGCTTGATTTGCATGTTCTACAGTGCACTGGATATGCACTTTCCAGAATCTACAAGTCTGACAATACTAGTAAGAAATTGAATGGAAGTGTTTGTCTTAGTGTCTACTGAGGTCCACCATAGCAGGTGGAATTACCTTGACTTTGTCATGTGAAATACTAGACCACCCAAGCAGGATTGCACCAGTTATCTGTGAATCCATTTTTTAACTAACCTTAGTTTTTACTTATCTCTAACTTTTAGAAAGGATTGGAGAGCCATATATATGGCTCTCCAATCTATCTATCTATCTATCTATCTATCTATCTATATATCTATATATATATATATATAGATAGATATATATATATATGTTGGAAAACTAAACTAGGAATTCTTTGGAGATCATTGCTAGAAAGTAAGAGAATATATGTGGAACATTTGCCTCATGTCTCAGGTCAAGTGAGAAGGCTCTAAGACCATTTACAAAGGAGTTTCACATAGTCCTCTTGAGTCTGATGACACCCAGTCTAGTCTCCCACTAAAGCCTAATTTTATAAGGAAGAGGCTGGTTAAAACAGCCTGTGGTAGCAGAATGCCAGGCAGGCAAGAGAAACAAGTGATTCATCTCGTCTGGGGCCAATAGTGGGTGTCCCAGGAACAAGATATGAGCTACAAGGGAGACAGACACAGCCTGAAGAGATGTTAAATTGTACCCATGAAGGCACCCACTAAGGGCCAAGGCAAGCTGGAATTGAGCCAGGTGCAGGAGCTGCATAGGAAGTATAATATACAGATAACAGAGAATCACTAACAATGCAGATAGCACTTCAGGAAAATCATGGTGAGGTTCACTGATCATGAAAGCTTCACTTTAAAAAGAAAAGCCAGAGGAAACCAATGTCAAACAGGACCTAAGCTGGCCCTGTACAAACTTTCCTATTGCTTACTCTTCTCTTTCATAAACCCCTGTGGCAAAGGCAGCAGCCGTCCAGATGGAGTAGTGTGAAAATGAAAAGATCTTCATCTAGAATTGAAGATAAAGACCCTGTCCACTCCCAACCATAATGCAAACTTGTAGCTGAACTAAATCTAAGCAATGGAAGAGAGGTGGTTTAATCCATAGTGAAGTTGGCCATTTGCCTATCACATAAAATTGGATATCTTAACCATTGAATCAGGTGTGTGGGGGTGTGATTAGGAAGGAGTAGAGAACTTTTTGTGATCTAAGAGAACTATAGAAAGTATGAGACATAGCAAATATCTCATTCAGTGTCACAGGAAATACTAGGAGACAGAAGACACTTAAGGAAAAATGACAGCAGATGTTGAAATTATTTTCCAATTCCACCATATTGTTTCACATACTGATTATGACATTATCTACAATGTTGTCAGTGATAGAATAACATCCATACATCTACAAGGAAGGCCAGTTAATATGACTATTATTCAAATTTATGCACCCACCACTGAGGCCACAAAAGAAGAAAGGGAAGATTTCTACCTGCTTCTGCAATCTGAAATAGATCAAACATGCAATGAGGATGTACTGATAATTACTAGTGACTGGAATGCAAGGGTTAAAAACAAAGAAGAAGGCTCAGTAGTTGGAAAATATGGCCTTGGTGACAGAAATGAAGCTGGAGATTGCATAATAGAATTTTGTCAGACCAATGACCTTTTCATTGCAAATACATTTTTTCACCAACATAAATGGAGATTATACACATGGACTTCACCAGATAGAACATACAGGAAACAAGTTGACTAGATATGTGGAAAGAGATGATGAAAAAACTATATCAAACACCAGAACAAGACCAGGTGCTGATTGTGGATTGGACCATCAACTTCTCATATGTAAGTTCAAACTGAAGCTAAAGCTAATTAGACCAAGTATATGAGAGCCAAGGTATGAACTTGAGTATCCCACCTGAGTTCAGACACCACCTCAAGAACAGGTTTAATGCATTAGACACAAATGATAGGAAACCAGACTGATTGTGGCATGACATAAAAGATATCATCAAGAAGAAAACAAAAGGTTATTAAAAAGACAAGGCAAAAGTTTTGCCAGAACTTGTCCTTAAATGTTGAGCAGCTAAAGTAAAAGAAAGGCATGATGAAGTTAAGGAATTAAACAGAAGATTTCAAAAGGCAGCTTGAGAAGACAAAAACAAATATTATAGTGACATGTGTAAAGAGATAGAGGCAGAAAACCAAAAGGAAAGAACACACTCTGTGTTTTTCAAGCTTAAGCAATTGAAGAAAAAATTCAAGCCTCGAGTGGCAATAGTGAAGGATTCTACTGGGAAAACACTAAATGATCCAGGAAACATCAAAAGAAAATGGAAGGAATACACAGAGTCATTATACAAAAAAGAATTGGTAGATGACCAACCATTTCAAGAGATTGCATGTAAAGAGGAACCAATGGTATTGAAGGACCAAGTAGAAGCCACCTTGAAAGAACTGGCAAAACATAGGGCTCCAGGAATTGATGGAATACCAATACAGATGTTTCAACAAACAGATGCAGCACTGGAGGTGTTGACATGTTTATGCCAACAGATTTGGAAAACAGCTACTTGGCCAACTGACTGGAAAAGATTTGTGCCTATTCCCAAAAAAGGGGATCCAACTGAATTTGGAAACTCTTAGACAATATCTTTAATATCACACACAAGCAAAAGTTTACTAAAGATCTTTCAAAAGTGACTGCAGCAGTATATAGACAAGGAATTGCCAGAAAATCAAGCTGGTTTCAAAAGAGGTTGGGGAACAAGGGACATCACTGCTGATGTCAGGTGGATATTAGCCAAAAGCAGAGAATATTGGAAAGATGTCTATCTATGTTTTATTGACTACCCAAAGGCATTTGACTGTGTGGATGATAACAAATTATGGATAACACTTAAGAAAATGGGAATACCAGAGCACCTAATTGTACTCATGAGAAATCTGTACATGAACCAGGAGGCAATTGTTCAAATAGAACAAGGAGACACTGCCTGGTTTAAAGTTGAGAAAGGTGTACGTCAGGGCTGTGTAATTTCACCCTATCTCTTCAATTTATATGCTGAGCAAATAATCCGAGAAGCTGGACTTTATGAGGAAGAACATGGCATCAGTATTGGAGGAAGACTCATTAACAACCTGCATTATGCTGATGACACAACTCTGCTTGCTGAAAGTGAAGAGGATTTAAAACATTTACTGATGAAGATCAAAGATCATAGCCTTCAATATGGGTTACAACTAAACATCAACAAAACAAAATCCTTACAACTGGGTCAGCATGCAACTTCACAGTAAATGGAGAAAAGATTGAGGTTGTCTAAGATTTTGCTTTGCTTGGCTCTACAATCAACACCTGTGGAAGCAGCAGTCAAGAAATCAAAAACGCATTGCTCTAGGAAAAGCTGTGGCAAAAGATCTCTTTAGAGCATTGAAAAGTAAAGATGTCACACTGAAGACAAATGTACGTCTGACTCATGCCATGGTATTTTCATTTGCACCATATGGTTGTGAAAGCTGGACAATGAACAAGGGACACAGGAGAAGAATTGATGCTTTTGAAATGTGGTGCTGGAGATGTCTATTGAATATACCATGGACTGCCAAAAGAACCAACAAATCTGTCCTAGAAGAAGTGCAACCAGAGTGCTCCTTGGAAGCAAGAATGGCCAGAATATGCATCTTACATATTTCGGACATGTAGTCAGGAGAGATCAATCCCTAGAGAAACACATCATATTTAGGAGAGTGGCAGGTCAACAAAAAAAAAGGAAAATGTTTCACCAGATGGATTGACACAGTATCTGCAACAATTGGCTTAAACATAAATAAGATTGTGTGCCTAGCACAGAATATGTAAATGTTTCAATCTGCTGTACATAGAGTCACTATGAGTTGGACTCAATTTGATGGCACCTAACAACAACAAACCTGTCTCAGCGTCATAGAAGCAATGGATGCCATAACTTATTCCCCAGATCAGAGCCTATTAAATTTGAATTTGGTTGAAAATATAAATTATTTCCACTACTGGGAACATACCAAAGAGAGACAAGGCATTATACCACAGGGACACCTGTATCTCCATATTTAATGCAGCACTCTTTACAATAGCAAGGAAATAGAACAAACCAAGATTCCCATCAATGGAAGAATGGTTAAAAAATAATGGTACATATACACAGTGGACTATTACTCAGCAATAAAAAGTGAAATAATGTCATTTGCAGCAAAATGGATGGAACTGGAGAATATCATTTTAAGTGAATGAACACAAGCTCTAAAAGAGAAATACAATATGCTCTCACTCCTATGTGGGAGCTGATTGTTAAAAGAAGAAAAAAAGCCTAGACATAAGTTGATATATAAAAATGTTAAACTTAGTGAAGGAGGGATAATATAAAGAGTAGAATGGAGGTGGGAGGGAACTACCAAAGGGAAGTAAAGATTGCTGAAGACATGATGTGTAGGAGAAATGATGTAGAGGGATAAAAAGGGAGAGGATAATTTCAATGTAAATGATGCAACTTCATGAGCACATGGGAAAAAGAGCAAAACATAACCCAAATATGCATGTAAGTTTTACTACATATTTGTCAAAAGGCTCCATAAACCTCATAAGTTAAAGATAAAATAAAGATAAAATAAAGATAAAGATAAAATAAAGTTAAAATATAATCAAAAGTGATGTATTAGTTGCAAAATGGAAAAAGTGAATGCTGTATTACACTGTACCCCACCAACATTTACCAATAAAGGGAGAGAAATAGAAAAAAATGAAAATTATTACTTATTTAACAATTTTTCTATTGTCTAGCCCTATACTCCAGCTAATTTTTTCTAAATGCTACCTTTAGTCTTCTCCTGCATGGCTTCCATTGAGGGATCATCAAGCCTTATAGTGAACGATGTAGAGAATTAAGAAAACTAAACAAAGATGGTGACAGATATTACCTAGAAATATATTGTTGTTGCTATTAGGTCCCATTGAGTCAAGTCTGACTCATAGTGACCCTCCTAGGATTTTCAATGGCTGAATGTTAAGGGATTGTTTTAGGAGTGGATTGCCACATCCTTCTCCCAGAAATAATACTACATTCTCAGTTAATCTTCAAGTTTCAGAAGTAAATAGACACTTTGTTTTCCTTCACTTGCTTCTCACCTTTATAACAATTCTCTCCGTTACATTGTGTTTTTTAATAATATAGGGAGGTAAGTAAATAAATAAAATGCCAAGTCAGGATTTTTTTTTTTTTTTTTTTTTTTTTTTGTATATTGGCAGCTGAAATAGAGTGAAGTGGATAAAATTAATGTCTAAAGTGAGGTTTAAAGATCATGGTTACATTTGGTTATATGCATGGCCTACAAGGGCAAGATTAAAAATTATTGAAATCTGACATTTTCTTTTGGGTAAACTAATACTATAAGTAAGGTCTGGGATTTAGCTCAGTTGGTAGAGTGCCGCTCTGCTTCTCTGAGGTCCTAGGTTCTATTCCCAGCCCTGCAAAAATTGGAGAAGGCAGTGGCAATCCACCCTGAGGCAATCCTGAAACAATCAGCCATCAAAAACCCTATTAGGGTTGCTATGAGTTGAACACAACTCCATGGCACCTAACAACAACAACAATACTATAAATATAAATGTTCCAACACATATACATATACATATAAGAACATATCAATTATAACATTATTGTTCTTAGATGCCATCAAGTCATGTAACTCATAGTGACCCTCATAGGCTTTCAATGACTGATTGCTTCAGGATTGCTTCAGGAGTAGACTGCCTTATCCTTCTGTTTTTGAGGTGCTAGGTATCAAACTGAGGGCCTCAAAGAGCACAAAGCAGCACTCTCCCAACTGAGCTAAACCCCAGCCCATAGTATTATATAACATGGCAAATATATAGCAACAAAAATGGAACTAGAAACTTATGGATATTCATCAATAAAGACTGTTTGAATAAATTATATTGAAATAATACTCTGGAAAATCACAAAACTTTGAAAAAGTAAAGGTTAGATTTACTAAAATAACTGACCTATAATAAAACCCATATTATAGATAGTTGTCAAAAAGGCAAAGATAATCCCATTTTGCAATAATAATTCTAGAAATAGTTATATGTTTATAGATAGTTAACAAAAGAAGGATATGAAACATTGCTTAGCCTAGGTGCTGATACAATGAGAGAAGAAAAATTAAAATTATGATATATTTGTATACATTTCTCTTTTGTATTATTTATCCCACTACACCAATGTCAAACCCAAGCTGAACTCCTTAGCAAGAGAGAATCTTGGGGCCAACAGCAAAACCAAGACATGCTCGAAGAGCCATAGGCAGGTTTGACATGCTTTCTTTGGGGTGCTCTTCTCCATGCTCCCTACAGAGCTGCTGACCATGGCTGCTGCCCTCTGCATGCTTGTCACCTGTCCATGCCCCCCAGTCCTCTCCATGCTCCTGTGTGCCCCAGGCTTCTTTGTACATCCAGTGCTAGCAGAGGGGCTTCTTAAGGCTTTTACACAATAGTGTCATAATTCAGTTAATGGGATTATGTCATAGTAATATTGTAGGCATGTGCCAGTCTGCATCCTGTAATCTGAGACTATTTACATGCCAATGCAAGTCACCCCAACCTGGCCTAACATTCCACCTTTTAAATTGGCTGAGATTGAGATGAGACATGGCACCAAAGGACTACCCATTGGGTCCACCTCTTTGTACCAAAGGTGTCTGTATGGTCACCTCTTGAGTGGCCTTCTGTGTGGGGCAAGCAAACCATAACTCAGTCAGCTGTTAGGCTATAAGCTTTTTTTTTTGATACAATGGCAACTGACCTATGAGTTCAACTTGCCAATGCTTGAGGGGTGTTATCTCCCCCTTGTAAGAGACTTTGCTTTGGATACATGCCATAGTAGGGCTAGGGTTTAGCTCAGTGGATAGAGTGCTGCTATGTGCTCTGTGAGGCCCTGGGTTCGAGCCCCAGCACTGCAAAAATGGGAGAAGGACCTGACAACCCACTCCTGAAACAATCTGCCATTTAACATCTCTGAATATCAGAGAAGCACTGCACAATGTCAGAGAGTGTTTTGTTCTGTTAGGATTGTTATAAGTCAGACCTTACTTGATGGCACCTAACAACATGCCATAGTGTTGTAGATGAGTTGCAACCAAGACAGGACACTGCCTGACTGCCTATGTCCCTTGTGTAGACTTTTATAGAGGTAAGCTCTAGACCCCAATATTGGGTCATTTGTAGCATGGTGTAGGGAATGACCTGTCCTAACCAGTAATGGAGTCACAAGGCTACATCCACCTGGGGCACCCATATTTCATGGGTCCAGGAGAGGGCATCAGTCTCATCATTGCCCAGGGTCAATAGTGATCTTGGCCCATATGAGCTGATGATATACCAATCAATTTTGCTGTACTTGCAACTCTTTTGCCATATGGCTTAGCCCTCATGTACTGATAAGCTACTAGCCTATTGCTCTATGGCTTAGCCCACTCAGGCCCATGGCCTCTGAGCCAATTCTGCAGCACCCACTGGGGTAGCCACAGTGTTAGTGCATGGCACACTGCCTAACTCTCAGTACCTATATGCAAGGCCTCTGGTTTATTTATGATCACCATCCCCATAGCACTTAGCTCTGCCCCTTGGCTGTTCTGTTCTGAGCCAGCATCTAAGTAGATTTTATCTTGTCCAACCACACAGCTATCACTGTCCACAGGATGGGGTTAACCTGACTGGAGCCACCTGTGTTCCAAGCCTCAAGGGGAAGTCCTCTCTCATATGGGCTCAGCATCTCTGAGACAGCAAGTGGGGTGTCAGACAATTTAGCAAAGGTGAAAGGGCCTATCATCTTTTGCAACTCCTGAGAAAGCAGGCTGGTACCCACCTTTGCCCATTGGTTTAGGTATGGTCCTCACTTCTCTACAGTGGGCATTTGGGCCTGCTGCACCTTGGGGATAGAAACCCATGACTTTATCCATCCTGCTATAGCATACACTGTCTTTACCTATCCCTTACTCTGTAAGGTAATGGCTTCAGTAGCCTGCAGAGCTGCATACACAGTAGCAACCTAATTTTTTATTAGGGAGTATTGACTCTCTCCTCCCTTCCATAGTGTGGGCCAAAACCCAATTGGCACTTGCTGTTTTCCCATGAGTTGTCACAGGCCCCATCCACCTGTGAGGGTCACTATTACTTCCAACTGGAATGGCTTCTCAGGATCTACTAACTGCAAGCCTTTAGCCCACCCCACAGCTCATATAGTTTCTGCTGTCTTGTCTAAATCTGTAAGAGAATAAGAGGTTAACATAATATCATCAATATAACAGAACAAGGAATCAGTGGCTGGCTGTGTCCATGTAGCCAAATCCCTGACCACTAATCAATGACATAGCCAAGTCTATTACATAAGGATACTGTCCCAAGGACAAAGTAAATCAGTCCATCAATTCCAATATCGACGGGACAGCTGCGTGTAGAGGAGGAGTCATTTTCCTCATGGCTGGCCCACTCCCTGGCGGCCACCTCCTCCTCCAATGTTCCAACAACCCAGCTGCCTTGGCCTCCATGGCTCATACATGGGACGCCAAGGCCAGCTTTGGTCTGGTCTCCTCCTGCAACAGCCCCTGGGTTCCATGCTGCTGAGCCACCAGGCTACTCAGTTCCTTTCCCAACCTAATGGCCTTGGACTCAGCCTGGGTCAGTGCCCAGGATATGTTTGTAAGTTCAGCTTGAACTCACTGCAGTTTCTCAGCAGCCTCTATTTGAGCTCACTCTCCATTTCTGCCTGGTCCCATACCTCCTGCAGCTGTGACTCCAGACAGGATGAGCTCATGGCTGCTTCTCAGCAGTCTCTGCTCACCATCCTGCCATACAATCTGCAAGCTGCCCATCTCTGCTCGCAACTCAGGTACCTCAGCCTCCAAGGCCAACCAAATCTTCCTTCATGCATGTTTTGCCATGTTAGGCTTCCTCCAGCTGCTTCCCTGCCAGGGCCTCCTCACTCAAGCATCCTTGGAGCCCCTGGATCTGCCTCTTTAGCTGCTGCTGCCTGTTCTCAGGCTTAGCTGAGAAACTATACTCAGCAGATAGCTCTGTGCAGAGGGAGCTGGCCAAGGAACCTCAGGATGTTGAGTGGGAGTCTGTATGCTCCCAATCATCTGGAACAGACTATCAAAGAAAGACCACTGCCACCAGACACCATAAACTTGTGGAAGGCCACATCCCTTCATCCGACCCTGCTCATTGTACCAAATGCTGGATCATTCTGCCAACTATGCCAGTTGTTGGACCTAACTACACCAGTGTTGAACCTAAGCTGAGCTCCTCAGCAAGGCAGATTCTCTTGGTGCCCATCGTGAAACCAAAACATGCTTGAGGAGTCATAGGCAGATTTGACATGCTTTATTTCAGAGTGCTCCTTTCTCTGCCTCCTGCAACATCACCACCCACAGCTGCAGCCCTCTTCCATGCTTCATTACCTCTCCATGCCCCCTAGTCCTCTCCACATTTTTGGGTCCTCTCCATGCACCCCAGTGTTCTCCATGCATCCAGTGCTGGCAGAGGGGTTTCTTCAGGTTTTTACACAATAGTGTCTAATTTTTAAGACCAGTGTCCAGTCATATTACAGTTACAAGGAATTACATTGTAATAATATTGTGGGCATGTGCCAGTCCATGTCCCATTATCTCAGACTGTTTACATTCTGACTCAGGTCACCCTGACTTGGCCTAAAATGTATATATCTCTCTTTTAACTCATAGACAACCATGCATTTTAACTATGTTTATAGTGAGAATAATCTAATACCATTACTTTTTTTAAAAATTATGTGATAAACCAGGCGCGGTGGCGCACGCCTGTAATCCCAGAAGCTCAGGAGGCAGAGGCGGGAGGATCGCAAGTTCAAGACCAGAGGTAGGCTAATTTAGCGAGACCCTGTCTCAAAAGGTAAAAAAAATGGGCTGGGGGTGCAGCTCAGTGGTCCAACACTTGTAGAGCATGCAGGCATGAGGCCCTGGGTTCAACCTCCAGTACAGCAAAAAAAAAAAAAAAAAAAAAAAAAATTGATAACACATTAGTTTCCTGTCATTATGACAAATTGAACAAACTATAATTAAAACAATAAAAAGTAATACCCACAGTTCTGTAGAAGTCTGATACAGGTCTTTCGAGGCTGCAACCAAGATGTCAGCAGAGTTGCCTCCTTTCTGGAGGCTTTCGGGACATATTCATTCCCTCATTTTTCCCAGATTCTACAGGCTGCCAGCCAGGAAGCTGCTGGCATTTTCTTGTGGCCCTCTTCCATCCTCAAAGCTAAGAAAGCCCTGGACAATCAAGTCTTTCTTATGTGGTATTCACTCCAATGCTAAGTTTTCTTTTGCTTTCCGTTTCCTCTTTTGAGAACCCTGGTAATTACATCTGACTCACCTGGGTAATTCAGGCAATCTCCCAATTTTAAAAACAGCTGATAGACAGCCTTAATTCCTCTTTCCCAGGAACCCTAACCTATTGACAGGTTCTAGAGATTAGATCATGAACTTTATGGGGAGGGGCATTATTATCCCTAACACCATCCACATGCATGACACTAAGTCTCTTGTTTAGTGGAATAAGCATGGTGAATGCCCTTAGAGTGCCAGATAATGCCTCAGCATGTTAGAAATGTACCCTTTGATTTCCTTTTACTAATCAGCATGAGTACCATTTGCCTATGTAAACACTCTCTAAACCCTTTTCCGCCTTTTAACCTTCTCATATAACAAGATTCATTGTATTTATTCATACCTAATGGATAAAGTAAAAACAACCTTTATTTATTGAAACACTAATCCCTTCAAGTGAAAGCAATATGCTTCAACAAAGAAATCAACATTGTTCTCTGAGTTTCACAGGAAATCTATATTTGGTAGAATTGAGCTCAATGAATTTGGTATAAGTAGGTGCCTGGACTGAATTTGCAGTGAAAACCTAAAAAGCTCATTGGAAAGAAACTAGTTTCCCTACCAAATTAGAGTGGAAGACAAAGGCAAGTAGTTTGATTTGCCCGGAGTTAAGGGTATCATAAAAGTTTTTCAAGCCTGGATGTCAGAATTGGCTTCTTCTCTTTTTCTGTTTGTTTTTCTTCTTTTGTCTTAAGTAGGATTCCTTACAAGCAGGGGATGAGACAGGAATTCAGACACATGATTTCTTAGACAAGTTCTCTGCACAGAAAAACCACATGAGAGGGAGGGAAGGCAATCATGTGGTCTCAGGTACTCTAATCTGGAGCATAATACTGAGTCACCTCACCTGGGAGCAAGAGGGCTGTACTGGTCAGCCATGGGCTGTTCCAACATAGCCTCACAAGTATTAGCTTGTGAGGATCAGGTCAGCCAAGGGTAATTCTCTAGAGTTAAATCAACACTTGCACAGCTGGGGGATGGCTTCCCAATCAAGTAAAAAGTATCTGAGAGGAACACTAACATCTACATTCTATCTTCCCTCATTCTATCTTTCCTTCTTACCTTCCCTTCTTCTTTCCTTCCTCTCTTCCATTTAACTTACTTTCATCTATTTTAGTAAATGTTCTAATATCCAAGTCTTGTTGGAAATAATCCCCCATAATCTGTTGGCAATGGAAATTTTAATATCTTTCTACTTAAGCTGGCTAACAGGATTCCTGTCATCTGCAAATGAACCTTCATTGATATTGTGACTACAAAATATTCCATTTCACCTTGTACTTATGTATCTTTAAAAAAATTAGAATCAGGCCTTGGTTACACAAGCGTAACACCCTGAAATGCAATCTTTCCAAATATGGTTTCTAGCTAATCAGTTTGCTAAGTGCCAACTATCCACAAAATGTTTTTAAGTACCTTTAGTTTAATTCATTGTACCAGGATGACTGATCATTGATGATGTAGTGGCCTGAAAGTTGCAGTAGTAAAAGTTTGGATATATTTCTGTTCAAATGGTATATATATATTTTAGATGATGATTGGATATCATCAGATTCTGAGCACTGTCTTTATCAATCTGAAAAGTTTAGCCTAAGCCCTCTTAATTCTGGGTAAAAATGAATTCAGAATATGATTTACTTATATTTAACAATGGAAAAAGAACTCAAATGGGAAATTAAGAATATGTGAGAGACCAACAAGTCACTAAGCCTTATTTCATGTTTTGTTTCTTCATTTTAAAAAGGTTTAAGAAAATGACGCAGCCAAGTGAGGTGGCTGATGCCCATAATCCCAGCTATTCAGGAAGCTCAGGCAGGAGGATTGTGAGTTCGAGACCAGAAGCAACCTGTGCAATTTATCAAGACCCTGTCTCAAAATAAAAAAGGGGGGCTGGGGTGACACATTGGTAGAGCACTTGCCTAGCATGTGTAAGGCCCTGGATTGAACTCCTAGTACTGGAAAGAAAGAAAAGAAAAAGATACAAGTCCACAAAATTTGAAGTTATTAAAGAGATCACAAGGCAGTACAATATATAACCTTTGGCAACAAATCTGAAAATCATGAAAAATCAATTGTTTGCTAGCCGGACAGAAACTAATAAAAGAATAAAAACTAAAACTCTTGAATAAACCAATTATTATTGACATTTGGGAAATTACTTAGTAACTTAGCATTGGAAATGAAGTGAGGACCAGATGGTTCACAGTTAACCTCTAACTTCTAAGGAATGGAGTTCAATATTATTTAAACGAATGGAGGTCAATATTATTTAAACTATTTAAAACCCCAGAAAAATCCGTATCTTTCCTTAAATTATTTTACAGTGATAGCATATCTTTAAACACAAATGTATTATTTACTGTATTAGAAAACAAGCAGCAAAAATGACTTCATTTTGTCCCATTTTTTACTTCAAGTTTTAACAGGTTTGTCTACATTATTGCCCTTTTCCAAGAATAAGCTGTTGTATTTATTTGTTCTTTATATTCTATTTTCTTTGTTTTTTATTTCATTAGTTTCTACTTTTACCTTTATTGGTTGCTTCCTTCTAGTACTTTTATCTTCATTAACTACTACTCCTATTTTATTCCTAGATGTATGTGTGTTTCTTATTTTTAACAGTTAAGTTAGATTTTTTTTCAGGCTTTGATAGTAAGTATTTTACTTTTCTTTGTTTGCAGGTAACTTATGATTTCT
>VMDO01022042.1:0-22114 GCA_007922755.1 Pedetes capensis
TTTTTTATTTATTTAATTTTTGTAGTGCTGAGGATCAAACTCTGGGTCTCATGAATGCTAGTAGCTCTATTACTAAAATATTCTCTGAACCTTTTATTGAAAATTTTAAATATTAAAACATGCATATCCTTTATAATCAGAAAAAAATATGGCTATCTTATTTGGAAAACAATCATTTTGTCATTAAGAGTTTATCAGAATGAAGGAGAATCCTTATTTTGCTTTATAATCAGAAAAAATATGGCTATCTTATTTGGAAAACAATCATTTTGTCATTAAGAGTTTATCAGAATGAAGGAGAATCCTTATTCTGCTTAATATGGTAAATATGGTATTCATTAAGGATGCCTTGTTTGGAAAAATCCAGTCCATAGACCTATAAGATATATACAGTATTGTACCAGGTGTGATAGGGATTAAACTCAAAGATCTTGGTGTGAGAATGTTTGCATTCAGATCCCAGCTGTATGCTTACTACCTGTTTTACTTTTTGCAAATGACTCAATGTCTTTTCTTCTCTGTTTCTTCTTCTATAAATAGTGATGAAAATACTACTTGCCACAGGATTGTTGTGAAGATTCAATTGATTCACAAACCCAAAGTCCTTACAATGACAATGGATACAAAGTGATCACTCTATAATATTATGTTAGGTGTTTCTATAAAATACATCCTCTATGTGTCTGTCAGCTTGTTGTTCTGTGGGGGCTTGAGTGTTGCTGTGATGCTGAAAAGCTATATCACTGGTTTTTCAGATCCCAGCAGGGCCACCCATAATGGACAGATTTCAGCTGAGCTTCCAGATTAAGACTGACTAGGGAGAAGGACCCAGCAACCCACTCCCGAAACGATTACCCTTTAAAACCCCTATGAATAGCAGAGAAACACTGTCAAATATAATGCCAGAGAATGAGTTCTTCTAGGCTAGAAGGCATTCAAGGGATGACTGGGGAAGAGTCCCCTCCTTAAAGAAGAGTTGACCTTGATGAGAGTGGAGTAAACCTCCTGGGACCTCCAGTTGCTGATGTGGCAAGACTCAAAATGAGAAGAAACAATGTGGCTGTAACAATAGCTAAACACAAAAAAGATCATGGCACAACCTCATTGGGAAGTGTTTTGTTCTCTTGCACATAAGGTCGCTATGAGTTGAACTCAACTTGTTGGCACCTAACAACAACAACAACAACAACAACAACAACAACAATGAACTCTGTACTATGGAACGTCCTAGAGAAGTTAAGTTCAAAATAAGAGTGATGTGTAGCTGGTTTCTCTGGTTTTTACTCCATATTGAAATAAATCACCTGTGATGAACTTAGAAGACCTCGACCCACAGTCACATCAATAAAATACGCAAAGCTATGCAGCAGATAGTTAGGCCTATGCTAATGGCAATGGAGTTATTAACACTCCCTCTTGGAGGGAGAGGGGAAAGGAGGGTCATAATACCCTAAGGAGACACCAACCAGACCCTCCCCTGAGGTGCCAGTCACCACTCCCTCCTGCCCTGACTGCATTAGACTCAAGGTCATATAAGAGGTGAATGATTCGTTAGGGGTGGGACTTTTTGGTAGTGTAGCTGCTGGTGAAACTGCCAGGGAATCACAGTTTCTCCTGAAAGTAATCCCAATGCTGAAGGAGAGAATGAGATTTCTCCTGTAAGCAACCCCAATAAACTCATTGGCTCACTAAGTTTAACTTGATGTAATCCTTTGTTTGGTCTGTCTGAACCCCTCTATCTGGGGTGAATGGATATTGCCCTCATGCCTTCCCAGGGAAAGTAGTTCACACAACAAAGGGAATTATGTAGTAATATTCAAAATAATTTTAAATACCCAGTGGCATTTTCCCCAGCCCTTTTTCTCTGTGAGGTTACACTGCTCTAGATGAGAGGGAAACTGAACATTTTCCCTGTGAATTGAAATAGACAGTGCCAACAGATTCATGAGCACTGGACACAAAAAGATAGTATAGAGAGAAGGAAATACAGATGACCAATGAACAATGAAAAGTTTTCATCCTTATTGGTAATCAAGGAATTGCAAATAAGAATAAGGATATGATATAGGTCACTTATCAAGTGAACAAAGATTACAAAATGAAGGCTAAAAATCAAGGCTTCAAGGATCAGAAGCATATTGTTGTACACTGCTAATGAAGTGGAAAGAAATTAGTCAAATCTTCTGAAAGCAATTTAGCAATATACAGAGAAATCATAAATGCTCAAGACCTTTGAGTTCATAACCCTTTTCAGGAAGTTTTACTTAGGAAATAAGGAGAAAGATATTCAGGAAGCAATATTGGTAATGTTAAAAAATTGAAATAATCTAAAATTATAATAATAGGTGATTCGTTCAATAAATTAGAGTATTATTTCATTATAGATATTGCATAGCCATTACAGGGAAATTGATAAGTAGTTTGCAATGACTCAGGTGTTAGAGTGGGGTACTACTTAATCTGCATTGAATAAGTTCCCTCTAGGTCAGTGGGCATGGCCTCATGGGCTTACTCAATCCTAACCTGCCCCTATTATGACTGGTACATGTGAGATGGATAACTGGAGGTTGTCTGCTCTATCGTTTTTTACTCTAGGAGTCTAACTGTTGGTTAGGCACTTCTGTTCTCTGCTTATCCCTAGTGACAGACTCTTTCTTCAAAGGCATATTCTTTCCACGCTGTTCCATCTAGTGCTCCCCAAGACAGCCTTCTAATTCTCCCTCTCCTGAGATTCAGTCAGAAAAATTATGTCACGCTACGCCACATACTCCAACTTCAATTTTAATAAAATTAGTATACAGTGGTATATCCACACTCAAACTGCTCTATTCTCAAACATTTTGCTCCTTGACTAATATTTTTGAGAGAATTCTGGGTCAGCACTCAACCATTTGCTTAGCATTTGACCATGTTGCTAAAACCTGTATGAAATACCACTCTTACTTGTGGTGTGTCTGAGTGAAACAAGGGCAAAAGCATCCCTTTATTTTGTTGATTTCAAGCAGTAAAGATCTGTCCTGGTGCTGTGTTCATGATCTTTTTTTTAAAGTATATATACATACATGTACCATACAGTCATCATGGCATCCATGAAACTTTCTAGCACTAAATGTAAAGGAAATAGGAAAAGAGTACAAATAACAGTTAAGTTTAAAATAAACTTATTGCTACATATGGGAGTAGCATACATGTGTCTGAATTAGCCATTTACAATAGCACTGTTATTATTGTTTTTAGGTGCCATCAAGTCTGGTCTGACTGACAGCAACTTCATAGGGTTTGCAATGGCTAATTGTTTCAGGATTGCCTTGGGAGTGGATTGCTATGTCCTTCTCCTGTTTTTGTGGTGCTGGGGATTAAAACCAGGTCCTCAGAGAGTATGGAGCACCACTTTACCAACTGAGCTAACCACCAGCATTAGTGTGGTGCAGGAACCAATAAATAACATTTACATTTTTTCTCATGGGAAAAAATTCTTGTATTCTAACTGATGGGCACTTGACCAGAACAGATTGTGGGTAAGTACCACTGTGTTGGTTAGCCAGCTCTTAGTCCTGTTTTATGTTTGTTTTTCAAAAAGAAATTAATGGGAAAGAAAAGTATTATATTTCAAAGTACTCCCCAAACACTTAAACTGCCATAAATAAAAGCCACATAACAATTTATCTCAAAATGTAGAGGTTATTTTCAATGGACATGTGCTTATGCTGTTACAATTTCTGAGGGTCAGAAATGTAGGCATATCTTACCTGTGTGCCACAATTTCAACATTTACAAGGTTGCAATCAATTTGGGCTAGGGCTGTGGTCTTATCTAGAGGCTTGTTGGGGGAGAATTCATTTCCAAGCTCACATATGCAGAAGAAAGTTTCTTTCAGGTTGCTGACCCAAAGCCTTCTTTGGCCATGAGGGCCTTTTCATAGGATGGCCCACAATATGGCAGCTGACTTTCTTTAGTGTGAACAATTGAGATCACAAGAAAAGGTGCTCAGGGAAGAAGCCACATTTGCTCAGTCACCAAATCTCAGAAGTGACATTCTTATTATTTTTGCCATGCTCTATCCCTAGAAGTGACTATATCCAGCTCACACCCAAGGAAGGAGTTTACACAAAGATGTAAGGCTAGAATCATCCAGGAACATTTTAGAGGTTACATCTTCCAAAACTACAATTTTCCCTAAGACAGACACACTAATTATCTCACTTTACCTTCATAACCCAATGAGCCAGTTAATAAAATTATCCTCTATTTAATTGGGAAAATTGAGGCTCAAACATGTGAAGTGCCTGGCTTAAATACTCAAAGGATAGTAAGTGGCCTATCAGAGACTGCAACTATGACATCCTGGTCACAGACTGTATCTCTTGAACTATTTGGAAAATACAAGAGAAAAAATCAAATTGTATATCTGTAAACACGTATCATGAAGTAAGTTTGGCGTAAAAATTTCATACAAATAGAAGGAGGAAAATATGTTAAAATGTTACCAAACCATTTAAACTTTTGGGTGAAAAGATTATGGGTGGAATTTTTCATATTCTCTGTATGTTCATACCTATTTTCCCAAATGCCCATATTGACCTTTCATTTATCTAATGTGGGAAATAATGAATAAAACAGAAACAAACCTATTCTCATAGGGCTTACACTGGTGCATGTGGGATGTAGCAGAGGGAATTTTCTCCCTCGAATGCAAGCAAAGAGGAGTGTATTATCTGTAGACTGTTAAAAATACCAGAAATCAATCACATTTTTATTTATTTGTTTATTTTAAAATTTAATTTACACATAAAAATTGTACATATTTATGGAGCATCATGTGATATTTCAATGCATGTACATGTTATGTAATAGTCAAACCAGGGCAAGCACATCTGTCTGTTCAACAGTCATCTTTTGAACATTGTTGTTGTTAGGTGCCGTCGAGTCGGTATCCGACTCATAGTCCCTCATAGGGTTTTCAATGGCTGACTGTTTCGGGATTGCCTTGGGAGTGGATTGCCAGGTCCTTCTCCCATTTTTGCAGTGCTGGGAATCGAACTCGGGACCTCAGAGACTGCAGCGCAGCGCTCTACCAACTGAGCTAAATCCCAGCCCTTTTGAACATTACTCAATTTTAAATGGTGTCAAAAATAAAATACTTTTCCTCCTAGAAAAGTAATCCTGGGTACTGTTCTCACCATTCCCTTTCTTTTCACCACTCAATTAGTTTGCAGATATAGAAAATAACTATGCCCATTGTGTTAACGAGCTGGTGCATTGTTGTTGTTGTGGCACCTAACAACAGCTGGTGCATTACTGAGACAAAATACCTGACAGAGCAGCTTAAGGAGGAAGGATAGGTTTATTCTGGTTTACAGTTGAGAAGATCTCAGTCCACACAGGCAGAGAGACATGGCAGCAGATGCTGTGGTGGAGGACTTCACATTAAGCAAACAGGAGCACAAAAAGAACCAGAACTAGTGGTTCATGTGGAAACCCCCAAATGCCCACACCCAGTGATCCACTTCTGCCAGCCAGGTCCCACCTCCCAAAGTTCCATAGTTTCCAAGGACAGCATCACCAGATGGGAACCAAACATTCAAGCATGAACTTTGGGATCATTTTAGATTCAAACCATAACTCTCCACCTCTGGCTCAAGGTTCATGGTCATCTCAAAATGTAAAATACGTTCAGTGAAATTTCAAGAGTCTCCAAATTTTCACCATTTCCAATACTGTTCAAAAGTCCAACTCTAAAGTCTCCATTGAGACCCTAGGTAATCTTTTAGCTGTGTTGTTGTTGTTGTTGTTGTTGTTAGGTGCTGTCAAGTCAGTATCTGACTCATAGCGACCCTACGTACAATAGGCGAAACACTAATGTAAGGGCTTCTCTGCTATTCATAGGGTTTTCAATGGTGAGTTGATTTTTGGGAGTGGGTTGCCAGGTCCTTCTCCCAAGCCTGTAGCACCTAGTGTTCCCAGGTGGTCTTCCATCCAAGTATTAGCCAGGCCCAACCCTGCTTAGCTTCTGAGATCTGGTGGGATCAGACACCAAAATAAAAAACAAACAAACAAACAAAAAACTAAGTGACATACTTCCAACATAGAGGGGCACAGAATAAGTATTTCCATTCCAAAAGGGAAGAATAGGGGCATAGAGAAAAACTGGACCAATGCAAGACTGATACCCAGCTTTGTTGTTGTTGTTATTGATACCAAGCAGGGCAAATAAATTCTGTAGTTCCATGTCTGGCATCTGACACAAATTGTGGCATTATTAGGGCTTGAACAGGCTTAAGAAGCTCTGTCCTTGTGGTCTTGCCATTTGTGGCATACATGGCACTCCTCACTGGTAGCTTCCTTAGTAGCTGTTTCATGTTGTTGGCGTCTCCACCCTCCTGGAATCTCCATTGCTTCTTAGGATCCACCCTCAAAGCTTCACACAACAGCCTTTCAGGGCATCTCTGCAGGGAATATGACCTTGGTACACACTGCTTGGCCTTATAGGCTATTCTCTGGAACACTGGTGTCAGCCTTGATAGCCCTTGACTCTTGCATTCTTCATGTCTGCAAAACCAGCACTTCATGGATGATGCCACGGCCAACTTGAGAAGTAGTCAGGTCCCATTAAACCGTGAGTGGTCAATATGTGCCTTGGTGGCTGAAACCAAGAGAACACCTTCCTAGGCAGCCCTTTACCAGCCTGGTACCCTTGAGGCACTAGCTATTTCGGGGACTCTCTTTTTAGACATTTTCTTTTCAAAGGAAAGACTTTCAAATGGGTTTTCAGTTTTATACCATGGAGATTTAGATGGGCATTGTCTGGTCAATTCCTGCTTTGGCCTCAAGCCATTCCTGTTGCTCTAGCACAAAGTGCTTGGCTTCTAATGACGCTTATGTTTTTAACAGTTATTGCCTCCTTGCCTGAATTTGCCTTCTCTGCAACTTTAAAAGACAGCTTTTCTGGCTAAACTGCACATTTTTCAAATCTTTTTGCTTTGCTTTTTTCTCCTTTGTTTTACATCATAAATTTGGTTAAAAGCATCCAGTAATAACCAAGCCACGGCCTCAACATTATACTGTCTTGATATTTCCTCCATTAAGTTAATTAGTCTATTACTTTAAAATTCTGCCTCACTCAAATCTTTGTTGTTAGATGTTGTTGAGTTGGGTTCAACTCATAATGACCCTCATAGGGCTTTCAATGGCTGATTGTTTCTGGAGTGCTTCTGGAGTGGATTGCCGCATCCCTCTCCCCTTTTTGTGGTGCTAGGGATCAAATCGGGTGCTCAGAGATTGCAGAGCAGCACCCTGCCAACTGACCTAAACCCCAACCTCTTAAATCTTTAGGACACAGAAAAGCCACAGGCAGTATGTCAGCAAGAATGCAATGAGAACGGCCTCTAACCAACTCCCAATGATGTCTTTCTTTCACTCTGAAACCCTGTGAACACCTATTCACATTCTGGTCTCCTGAACTCTCACCAGAACCACTTCTCATGTTCTGCTTAGAGCATCCAAGGACTTCTGTCACATGTATCTCCAAACTCTCCCAAGCTCTTCCCACAAAGCTTCAATGCCCTAAGAACCACATGGTCAGGTTTCAACAGAGCAATGGCCCCACTCTCTGGTACCAATTTTCTGTGTCATTTAGCTCGTGCCAAAATAGCTGACAAAATCAACTTATGTTAGGAAAGATTTATTTTGACTCACAGTGGGATCTCAATCCATAGTGGCACAGAATTATGGCAGAACAGCTGATGAAAGGATCTGTGGCAAAGGACGTCACATTGTGGCAGACATATTAGGTGCCACTGAGTTGGGTCCAACTCATAGTAACCCTATGCACAACAGGACAAAACACTGCCCAGCATTGTGCAATGTATACAATCTTTTTATATTAGAGTCCATTGTTGTAACCACTGTGTTTCTTCTCATTTTGAATCATGTCACATCAGCAACTGGAGGTCACAGGGGCTTCACTCCATTCCTGTCATTAAGGTTGACTATACTCTGAGAAGGCAATTCTTTCCCAGTGGTCTTTTCCAGCCTGGGGGGCCTCATTTTCCAGCACTATATTTGACAGAGCTTCTCTGCTGTTCATGGGGTTTTCAAAGGATAATTGCTTTGGGAATGGGCTGCTGGGTCCTTCTCCCTAGTCTGTCTTAGAATTGAAGGCCAGCTGAAATCTGTCCATCATGGGTGACCCTGCTGATATCTGAAATACCAGTGGCATGGCTTTCAGTGTCACAGCAACACACAAGTCCCCACAGCACTTAAATGTGAATTTTATTATTTTGATTCCCATGACAACTTGGTGAGGTTGTCAAGACATATGCCAATCAATTCATGAGACTTACCTATGGCAATGCAATGTCAATCTTGCTATTTATAAAGTGTCAAGAAACCCAAGTCTCCTGTCATGCCAGTGCATTTTTTTAAAGAATACATCTCCCTAGTCTTCTAAATTCATACCTTAAAAGTACAACTTGAAGACAGAGAAGACAACATCGAAAAGTTTGGGTTATTTTCATCTTGAGGTCCAGTTAAATATATTCTTTGCTGTCATCTGAAGGAAGTTACTTGAAATATAAAATACAAAGTATGCTCACAAAACACACTTGCAATGTCTTCCACATGAACTGAAGTGCCCTGTAAATAATTCTACAAAGGTCTACCTTCCCAGTATGGTTCACCTAAACCAATCCTGGGTGACAAAAGCTCCCAGACAGAACTCTCAGAGAGCTGATTCCCTTGGGGTCTGAATAAAAGTCTGAACTCCCTTCTTCCTTTTGTTTCATAATAGGAGGAAAATCAAGTTCATTCGGCCTGTGTGGTTTGATGAAATTGTATATTTTTCATTAGATTTGTGTGTATGTATGTGCAAATACTCTGAACAAGCTGAGCTCTACGGGAGATAAATAGAAATGCTTACAATTAGTATCAATTTTTATCAAAGTCTATGTAAGGCACAGCTTCAGGGTTGGTTTAATAAAATAAAATAAATAATATTAATACTACTGGGCATTTACTATTTCCTATTTTCATATTTTCAACAGGTTAGGATGACCTCATCTCATCATCATCATCATCATCATCATCATCATCATCATCATCATTACTATTATTATTCCGGTTTTTTTTGGTGTGTTATGTGGAGGTTGAACTCAGGCACTTGCATGTACTTTGTAAGAGCTCTGCCACTGAGCTGCTTCCCCTGTCCTATTTTTTTTTTTTTTTATTTTGATACAAGATCTCTCTAAGTTGTGCCGGCTGCCTCTGGCCTTAAACTTGTGCTATTCTTGCCCTAGGCTCCCAAGTCTCTGGAATTATAGGTGTGTACCACTGCTCCTGGGGCTGGGATTTAGCTCAGTTGGTAGAGCACTGCGCTGCAGTCTCTGAGGTCCCTAGTTCAATTCCTAGCACCGCAAAAATGGGAGAAGGACCTGGCAACCCACTCCCAAGGCAATCCCGAAACAGTCAGCCATTGAAAACCCTATGAGGGTCACTATGAGTCAGATACCTACTTGCCGGCATACAACAACAGCAACAACCACTGCTCCCAGCTTATTATCACTTTTTAAATGTATAAATAAGAGCATAGCATTGGTTCTTCATCAAATAAGTACATGTTCCTGTCCAACCTAGAAGCTTCTCAAGGACAAACATACCTTGGTCATTGTTGAATGTCCAGGGCCCAGCGCACTGCAGGACATACTCTGCACTTGAATCTAGGACTGCTGCTCAACATTTGGCCATAGAGTCCCATTTCTTAAAGTAACTCTATTCCTCTTTATGATAAAGTAATAGTGGCGACATTGCAAGGCAATGCACCATTAGTTAATATTCATAAAGCATGACTTTATCATCATTTCATTTCTAACTTATTATGCATTGAATTGTTCTCAAACAGAACGGGGGACATTTGGCAATGCCTGGAGACATTTTCAATTATCACAACCCCGGGATGCTCCTGGTATTAGCCAAATCAAGGCCTGAATGCTGCTAAAAGTCTCACAATGCACAGGACAGCCCCTGCCTCAAAAAATTACTTGGCCTAAAATGTTAATAATATGGATGAATGTTAAGAAACCATGCTTTAAAACTATTCTCACTTGTTTTAAAGTGATTCTGTCATTTTTCCTTTACTGTAACTCTCTAGCTCTTTATAGTGGTGCTGTTCTTATTTCTCAAATCTCCTGTCCTGCTTGCTAGCGTAACAGGCCAAGTGTGGCTGGCAGTGGGATTTAAGAGTATAAGAGTACAGGTAATCCCTTCAAAATTTTGAACAGAGGCTGTAAAATCTGGCATCTAGTATGGGTGGAGTAACTGCCAAATATTCCGAAATGATCATGTACAAAATGGGAAAGTTATTGAAACAGACTACCTGTAAGAGTTAAATTCACTTAATTCTTTTCAGTTACCTTGGATTAAATAAGTAACCGAAACAGCAGAAATAATGAGATTCAGTTTCTTCTGTCTTTTTATGTAGGTTATAGGGTTGGGATTTACTTCTGAATGCTGTCGCAGTGTTAAGTTTTCCAAACAAGCATGGGGATGTGTGCTCAAACTACTCAAAGTACTTCAAAATGTATTTTATTTGACTACAAATCATATAAATTCAGCTAATCTCATGTGCTTGAGGATAGGTCACCCTGCAACAGATATATTTGAATCCTGACCTTAAAAGAGATGGCTTTCAGTCATTGTGCAGTGATTTTACAGGTATTCTTAGTCTTTTCTGATCTATTCTATGAATTGTATAAAACTTTTTTTTCAAAAGGCAACATTTTGCCTATGAGGCTTGATTATTCCATTGTAATCTCCTCCTAAAGACTCACATAGTATTATTTTCTTTCTCTCTTGATTATTCTTGTACAACTAAGTATCTTATAAAGGAATGCCAGGTGGTTCAAACCATCCTGAGTTTTTATCTGATACTAAAACTAATGGTGGTTTGATTAATCCCACCAAACAACGTCTAGTGTGAATATATTTATCAGTTTATCCAGTTTAAGTATCTGGGCATATTTGTCAAAATGATAGCCTTTTAGACAGTGCATAGAGAGAAATAAATAAAGTATGAGTCTTAGAATCTATTGTGTGTGTCTTGTATTCACATTTATAATGAAATAGTTTCAGATAGAAGTAAAGAAAAATGGGAGGAAACCAGGACAAGGGACTGTTCAGTTATGATGGAAAGTCTGTGCAAGGCAAAGCTTCACAGTCAGTGTTTCTTTTTTTTTTTTTTTTTTGACACTGGGAGGTTGAGCCCAGGGCCTCCCACATGCCTTACAAGCACTCTACTACTGAGCTCTACTCCTAGCCCCTTTTTTATTTTTTATCACGAATAAGGCTCTCACTGAATTACACAGGCTGCCTGTGGCTTCAAACCTGTGATCCTCCTGCTGCCTCTTGAGTTGCTGGGATTACAGTTGTGCACCATCAAGTTTGGCTCAGAGTCAGCTTGATTTAGTAGTTAAGTCTTGTGAATGAAGAGATAGGGTATCTCTCTCTCTCCCCCGCCTTTCTGTTTCCCATGGGGTATATTGGTCCTACCACTGGCTCACTCCATGATAGCAAAATGCCATAGTTCCAGGCTTTGATCTGTGTACCACAGAGACTGTTGGTGTTAGGTGCCACCGAGTCGAATGTGACTCATAGTGACCCTGTGTACAACAGAACAAAGCACTACCCAACACTGCAGCACTGTGCCATGGCCTGACACTTTTGTCAGTGCTTCTCTGCTATTCATATAGTTTTTGATGACTCATTGTTTTGGCAGTCGGCTGCTGGGTCCTTCTCCCAAGCCTATAGCAGCCGGCATTCCCAGGGGATCTCCCATGCAAGGACTAACCAGGCCCAACCCTGCTTAGCTTCTGAGATCAGTTGGGATTGGATACCATAGTGGTTTGAGTGCAGACATCACACAGATTAGAAGAGAAAAAAAATCTATAGCTCTAAAATAATGAGAATTTATTTTTTCTTCTCAAAAATCCAACAAAATTTCCCTTGTGTTGTATTGGCTTTGAAAAGTGTCACGTGCCCATTTCTAGAGCAATGTCTGAATAGGCAGGGCCTGGTCAAATTGGGTTGACTTAGGCATGGATAACTGAACCAATTTTAAGAACAGAGAATGGTAGTATCCAGACTGAATGGAATATTTGATTTTTACCCCTGGAAGTGGAGGGTGGGGCACTCATGTTCTATGACAATCACCTACCTTGACTATCTAGCCATGAAATTAGAATGTGAATTCCCAAGAACAGGGCCTTGGACATATTTCATTCCATGTTTCTAGGCCAGAACACATGTCCTTTCACATCATAGGTGCTTAAAATATTTGCTCAGTTTGAATAAGGTAGCAACTTTCCAACATAAGCAACTATTAGACTTGTTCCCTTTCACAGATTGCAAGATCACTTTTTTTTCCTGTAGTTGGTGGTTGAACCCAGGGCTTCACACATACTTTGCAAGTGCACCTCCACTGGGCTGCACCCCAGCCTATTTTCTATTTTTTATTTTGAGACAGGGTCTCAATAAGTTATGCAAGCTGCTGGTGGCCTTGAACTTGTGATCCTCCTGCCTCTGCCTCCCAAGTTGTCCCATGATCACTCTTTCAACACTTGCTTTATGCCAGGTATAGGGCAGGCCCCTGAGAATAAAACGGTGAATGATCTGCTCTTAAGGAACTTACAGTTCTGTCAGAGGGAGAAAAGTAAGTATATAGACCATATCAATAAAATGTTAGTACTGCAGAGAGCTGCAGAGGATCACAGTGGAGGCATGTACTGGTTTTATTTGGAGGTGAGGAAGCACCAGAGGAAGTGACATCTTCATAGATGTCTACAAGACTTATGCAGGGCTGCCAACACAAAGGAGTAGAGAAAAGAGGTGAGAAGAAGAAAGGTTCACTTTAGAGAGAGATGCCTGTAATTTACTTGACAAGGCCTCAGTGGATGCACTGTGATATTATCCATATTGAATAGATGTTGTCAGTTGCTCTGACGGGAAATGCATACCTCAGGGTACTCAGGTAAAGAAGCCAAGTCTGCAAAGGCAGCTCCTGTTGGTGTTTCAGCTTTTGATTCTCGTACCAACACCAAGATGCCTGTTACTTAGCAGAATTAATCTTAGAAAGGGTGTTCATTGATGTCTTAGTCCACTTGCCTCGCTATAACAAAATGCCATAGACTGGGTAGTATAGAAACAACAGAAATTCTTTCTTACATTCTGGAGGCTAAGTCCAAGATCAAGGGGCATGTGGATTGGTGTCTCATGAGAGCCCACTTCCTATTCAGGGATGGTACTTTTTCACTATCTGTCACGTGATATTAGGGTCATGGAAGCTCTCTTGATTCATCAGCTCATCCTTGGGCCTCTTTTATAAGGGCATTAACCTTAGGAAGGCTCTGCTCTAATGGCTTGATCACCTCCCCAAAGCTCTACTTCCTAATACCATCAGCTTGGGACTTAGGTTTCAACATATGAATTTGGGGGGGACACAAACATTCAGATCATAGCAACTGGTGAATTTGCAGGTTAACACACTTGATATTAGAAATAGGTTTGTTGTTGTTAGGTGCTCTCAAGTAGGATCCAACTCATAGTGACCCTACGTACAATGGAACAAAACACTCCCTGACTCTGTGCTACGCCCATGATCTTTTTTATGTGTAATCCCATTGTTGCAGTCATTGTGTCAATACATCTAGTTGAGGGTCTTCTTTTTTATTGTTGGCTCACCTCTCTCCCAAACATGATGTCCTTCTCCAGGGATTTGTCACTCCTAACAGTATGTCTGTCTGCAGCTGTACCACAGTGACATCTGATCCCATCAGATCTCTGAAGCTAAGCAGGATTGGGCCTGGTTAGTACTTGGATGGGAGACTGCCTGGGAACACCAGGTACTGTAGGCTTGGGAGAAAGACCCAGCAACCCATTCCCAAAAACCAATCAGCTATTGTAAACCCTATGAATAGCAGGGAAGCACCAACTATTGTTTCTCCTGTTGTATGTAGGGTCACTATGAGTCAGACATTGATTAGACAGCCCCTAACAACAACAACAACAACAATAGTATGTTCAAAATATTATACTATTGTGTAATAAGACACAGTCTAGCTATCTTTGCTTCCAAGGAACACTCTGGTTGCACCTTTTCTGTTGGTACTTTTCACTAGTATCTGTAATACTGGTGGCATAACTTTCAGTATCACAGCAGCACACAAACCCCAACAGTATGGCAAACTGACAGACACATGGGGAAGACATAGGCTTGCATTGATGAAATTAGTGGTGTGTAGGAAATATGGATTTAATGAAATATTTTGGAGATATTCCCATCCTTCTAAGAACATAGTAAAAATATAATGCAATCCATATAACTTGATCCCTTTGGGATGGTGCCTAAGTCCTGGCCTATTAGTGATTCTGTGTCCAATTATTATTTCAGAGAATAACAATTATAATATTACTGGATCATGCCTATAGCATGTGGTCACCTTGCCTACAGTGAACTTTTATAAGCAGTAGAGCAATGATTAGGAGGACAAGAAACTGGGGCATGACATTAACTTGCACATACAGCAAAGAATTTAATTTATTTATTTATTGGTACCACTGAGGGACAAATGCTGGGCCACAGACAGGCTAGGCAAGTGCTCTACCTCTGAGCTATACCTCTGTCCTCTTTTTCACTTTTTCATTTTTAAGACAGGGTCTTGCTAAGTTGTGTAGGCTGCCTCTGGCCCAGAACACACAATCCTTTTGCCATGGCCTCCAGTTGCTGGGTTTACAGGTGTGTGCCATGGCTCCCAGCTAGAGCAGGAATTGTTGAATGTGTTATTAACTTTCATTCACCAATCTCTGTCCATTGGCAATAATTGTTATTAATAGAAATCCCTTATATTTGTTTGTGACTAATTGACTTAGGACATTTACAAAAACACTCAGAGTCGAGGAAGAGACAAGGAAGATATTCAGATACACCAGCAGTTTAGAAGGGAGGGTGCCTAACACATGAGGTCAAGAGAAAAGTGAAAATGATATGGCATGGAAGCTGTGTTAACTACTTCTTAGTTGTGTTAGTTATAGTACATGGAAGCTGTGTTAGTCACTATAACCAAATACCCATCAGAATCAACTTAAAGGAGGAAGGATTCATTTTGGCTCACAGTTTCAGAGGGCTCAGTCCATGATTGCTTGGTCCTCCATGCTTGGGCAGAACGTTATGGCAGCTGGAATGTGCAGTGGAGAAGAACTATTCATTTTATGGCAGACAGGAAACAAAGAAAGAGACAGGAAGGGCCCAGGGACATGATAACCCCAAGAGCCCACCCTCAGTGACCTGCTTCCTCCAGCTTGTCCCCATATCCTAAAGTTTCCAGAACCTCTGAAAAGAGCACCACCAGTAGGGACCAACCCCCAACATATGAGCTTGTGGGGAATATTTCCTATTCAAACCATATCAGGAAACAAAGAAGGTGACATTACAGGGATATACGTGTAAGTGGGGGAGAAAGTCAAGTCATATATGCTGTGAACGTTTGGTAACATGAGGGCTGAAAGGTGCTCACTTAGTTTAACAATACGAGAGTCGCTGATGACCTGGGAGAGTGCAGGAGCCCTGAGGTGAGGAGTAACAGAGATAATAGATCATGTTGTTGTTGTTGTTGTTGTTGTTGTTAGGTGCTGTCAAGTCGGTGTCCATGTCTGACTCATAGCCACCCTATGTACAACAGATGAAACACTATTGTCAAGTGCTTTTCTGCTATTCATAGGGTTTTCAATGGTTGATTGTTTTTTGGGAGTGTGTTGCTGGGTCCTTCCCCCAAGCCTGCAGCACCTGGTGTTCTCAGGTAGTCTCCCATCAAGGTACTAACCAGCCCCGCCCCTGCTTAGCTTCCGAGATCTGACGGGATAGGATGCCACAGGGCTACCGCTGCAGGCTTCAATGTTTTAGTTAGTGCTACAGCTGCAGGCCAATAGCTCATAATTAGCAACTAATTATGACTTTGGGTCATGAGTTTTGTACTTATCTAAATGCTTTAGCTGTCTTAAGTATAAGTATATTCCTTAGTTGCTAGCTAAGGAAACTGAGGTTTCCTAGCTAATCATAACAAACTAGTAAATGCATAGATAAACAATAGATAGTTGAACAGAATTCTCTCCGAAGGCAGAAGGACATGAATTCAGGTGAAAGGGGACAGCTTTGTAACTGAGGAGGAGGAAAAAAGAAGAACTGAGGAATGTTAGGAAATTGCAGTGTGGAAGGACTGAAAGAACCCCAAGAGAACTTTGGGCTGATATATTTCTTTACCTTGTAAAGTGTGAGGAGAGAAAAGTAGTTTTGAAAAATAAATATTACAGAGAGGAGAGAGAAAGATGAAGATAGTAGAGATGAGAACACAAGTGGATTTGTTGTTGTTAGGTGGCTGTGAGTTGGATCCAACTAATAGCTACCTTAAGCACAGAAGGATGAAACCTCCCCCAACACTGTGCCATGCACACAATCTTTTTATGTTTGAGTCATTGTTGCAGACACTATGTTTCTTCTCATCTTGAGTCTTGCCTCATCAGCAAAAGGAGGTCCCAGGGACTTTACTCCATTCCTAGTGGGTTTAGGCAGCAGAAGTATGACAGTGGTATGTTGGTAAATTGGCTGGTTGGGAAAACAAAAACAAAAAATATATATATATACTCTGACTTGGAGTTCTTTCCAATTTTATGGATACAAACACTCCTAACATGGTTATGTCAAATTAACGTATGGTTTAACAAGGAGCTCAAAAAATTCTGGAATATTTGTTGCAGAACAACATGGCTCCATTGTATGAGAACCAGTCCCAAGGAGCCACAAGACTAACGAGAGGCAACAGATCTAGGCTTGCAGACAGAAGTGTGGTCCTGAAAGGCAGCAAGACCAATGGATCCCTGAAATTTGTTTCAGAAGAAAGAGTGCACATATTGGTTAGGAGGAAGTGACTTCATTCAGCAGGAATGTGCCTGGTTTATGGTAAGATAATGTCAAAAAAGTCAGGCACATTCCTGGAGCCAGGGTCCAGTTCTAAAGCTCCACACACCTCTCTAATGGTTGGGATTTCAACTCCCTAGTAGAGTCTGAATCTGGCTGGCTTTTCTGGCTTATTTTTCCCCTTTCTCTATCTATTTCACTTACTCCTCTATGCCAGGAAAGAACATTTTGTGTTCTTTAGCATGCCTGAACTTTTACTTATGCTGTCTCCTTTTTGTTTATACTCAGAATATCCTTTTCCATTACCCATCATCTTTGGGTACCGGGCAAATACTGGCATATTCTTCAAGCCTCCTTTCTAAAGTGTTCCCTGTTGTGGAAAATTTTTCTCCTTCCCTCACCAGGGTTAATTGTCCTTCATTGCGATTATATGTTATTTTGTGCAAGACCAATGGAAATATTAAAGGGTGCTATGGAACATACTTGTAGTCTCAGTGACTTGGGAGGCTGAGGCAGAAGGTTTATAAATTTGAGGGCAGTGGCAGCCTGTGCAATTTAGTTAGAACCTGTTTCAAAATAAAAAAAATTAAAGAAAGGGCTGAGGATGCAACTCAATGGTAGAGCACTTGCCAAGCATGTGTGAAGCTTCTGTATTGCAAAAAAAATAAAAACAGGAAATATTTCTTATAGTACCTTCCCAATTTTATTTATCTCTATTACTAGAAAGCCACCTCCTTGAGGATGAAGATTATGTTTTCTTCATACTGGTATCCTTATTACTCACTCACTACAATGCCAGATACATACCTTCAATGGTTTTGTTTTCTTTAATGGATGAGGATGGATGAGGTCCAAGTTGCCTATAAACTAATCTCAAAAGATCTAAATCATTCTGAAAAAATTATATATATATATATTTCTAATGTTATTCTCAGTCTCATTATGTTAGCAATAAGCTTAAGATGAGAAAATACAAGGATTTCTTTTTGTGTGTGTGTGTGGTACTGGGGGTGTTGCGCTCAGGGCCTCACAAATGCTTTGCAAGCCCTCTACCACTAAGCTGTGGCCCTAGTTCTTTCTTTCTTTTTATTTTATTTTATTTTATTTTCCTTTTAATTTGTGACAGGGTGTTACTAAATTACACAGACTGCCTCAGTCTTGAATTTGCTATCCTCCTGCCCCTGTCTCCTAGGTTGCTGGGATTTTAAGTATGAGCCACCATACCCAGCAAGAAAATACAAAGAATTTTGAGAACAGAATATATGAACATAGTTTAAGGGCCAGGTGGCCAGTATTTGTGGCTACTTCACCTTCTGTAACACAAAGGAAGAATTACTAACTGATTTTGACACATTCCTACTGAGCTGGGAATAAACTTTAAACTCTGTCTAAGGAAAGCCTTTCAAGCTGTCACAACTAATAGTCTGAAATTGGCAAGTGGGATGAAACTTATATGCCATACTCAACTGAATGCCCCTTTTCCTTGTAGTTGACTCTCATGGTAAAGAACATTCATCCACTTCTTTTGTCGTTAGTTCACTGACATTGCTCTAAGAATATGCCCCATTTCACTAATAAGTAAAAACTGACAAATGGAATTGGAGTCCAAGCCTTAATTATCGATCATTTTATCATCCATTAAGAGTATATTTTGATTTTTCAAAAGCATTGAAACTGTTCCATGTCTTAATGAACAATATAGAAAAGAATTCTGAATCTTATGCAACTTGATTTTGCTTTAATTTCTCCATGGTTCACTGTATAATACAGTCTAACTCTAAATTTTAAAAATTCTATCTTTTATCAAACAAACATTGTGTTCCATGACCATGTTATAGTTATGTGTGTCTCTTTGGTCAATAATTGGGTAAAAATAAATTTTTTTAAAATTCAAATGGTTTTTTCCCCCATTTTATTGGCCTGAGAATCAGTTTTCTTTTTCATTCTAAATTCGTATGTATTTGTTTAGTTCTTAGAACTTTTCTTTTATCATATCTTTGATTATTTTGTTTTCTTATGTGTTTTCAATCTCACTGTCTTAACTTTTTTACATTTCCTCAAATTTATTATTTGTACCTTCCATTGATCATTTATTTCAGACAGTGCATGCACTTATGTAAAAGAAAGTTTGTTCTATATTTTCTAAAATATCTTATTTGTGTTTTATAGATATACTATCTTTTTAAATTTGATGAAGTATAGTAATTAAATTTGTTGTTGTTGTTAGGAGCCATCGAGTCAGTATCTGACTCACAGCGACCCTCATAGGGTTTTCAATGGCTGACTGTTTCGGGATTGCCTTGGGAGTGGATTGCCAGGTCCTTCTCCCATTTTTGTGGTGCTGGGAACCGAACTCAGGACCTCAGAGACTGTAGCACAGTGCTCTACCAACTGAGCTAAATCCCAGCCCGTAATTAAATTTATGAGTTATTTTTTCAGTTACTTCTTCCATAGATTAGCTCTTCTTTCCATTGCCAGCTATTTTCATAGGTTTTGCTTTTATTTGTTGAGTTTCTTTCTCTTTTTCTTCTCTTTATCCTTCTTTCTCTGCCTCTCTCTTTCTTTCTCTTTTTAGACAAGGCCTCACTGTACAGCCTGCATTGGCCTTGAACTCACAATCCTCCTGCTTCTGCCTCTTAGGTGCTGGGATTACAGGTGTATATCACCATGCCCAGCTCTGTTGAGTTTGTTAATACATCTTATGAAGGGGGCAAATTTCACTTAGGAAAAGATAAATAACTCTGGGTATTTCTTGCAGAAACTAATTGAATATGGAGAATCCGAAGTTTCTGCACTAGTGATGTTTTTTGGGGGTCTGAGAGGGTGTTCCCAGTGTTCAGGAAATCAGCAAGTGGAGGCACAAGGTCTTGTGAGTGACTCATAAGATGTGTGCGCCATGCTGGCAAGAGCTCATCTCTCCGGAAGCCCATGGACCTCCTCAGGAATGCAGGAGCAAGAAGAGTTAGAGCAAGTGCAAGTGCCTCTCATTGAATTAGTCTAGGAGATATAGTTTCCATGCATGAAAAGAAGCAGAAATGTTGCTGAGATGCTAACAGGCAATTCCACAAAACTGTTGACTAATTAACACAATAAGATAGAAGGGCAGGAATTGGGTATGAATTTCACTCACTGCTCTGAGTGAGGCTCTTTGCTGGATATGATGTGGAGGTACATTGCAAGAGGCACACCATGCTGATTAGGGGATTCTTGTCCAGTAAATGGGTAAGAAATTAGCTGTCAGCTGCAAATCCCTCTAATATTAGAACAAGGGAAGGTTTATTCTGGCATGTCAACATCAGGCTAGGAGCACCAAACATTCTCTTTAATTTCTTTAAAGAACCACTTCTAGGAATTGGAACTAGGGTCATACTGGCTTTTATTTGCTTTCTATTTTGGATAAGGATTGAGGGATGTAAGGACTGATTTGATTAATTTCTCTCCCTTTAGCTCTAAATCTGTCTCAGTGTGAGCCTTCAGAAGTACCTGGTGACTCAGTCAACAATAACATCAGGGTCTGATAAGGGTCTCATAGATGCACTGGCTCTTGCCCCCTCTTCAGCTTCTTCACAGGACACATCAGGGTTGGCCTTACACTTGCTGATTTTGAGACATCTGTAATGCCACTCATGTGGACCTTTGTCTTTGAGACTTTGGGTTTATTCTTTATTGTACTTCCAGGTTTTATTTCATAGAACACTCAGTGCAGATGAGGGAAATGCATATGTCTAATGCGCCATTCAACTTAGAAAGATTTACCTACTCTCTATGGTATGCACAAGTCCTTCCTCAATAGGAGCCTCTGTCTCATCTTTCTAAACTGGCTTTCAATAACTCTACAAAGCATGCACAAAAGTATGTTCTCCAATCAAGCTGAACTGTCTTTTGAACCAACCTGTTCAGTTCTGACTCAGTTTCTTCGTAGCTCTGGACGACCATTTTCCTCCCCTATTTCCCCATGTATTTGAATAATACATCAAGGTAAAATTATTCTCATTTCCCCCATCAAGGTGAATCCAGCTAATTGTGGCTGTCTGTTTTCTCTAAACTATAACTGAACAATTAATACATGCTAAAAAATGTGTCTATATTGAAAATCTAGCACTTCCTATACTTTTAGTTGCACAATTACTCATGTGTTCTAATTAAGTAGTGCCCTACTAGACTTCAGGGCTGGGATTTACCTCAGTGGTAGAGCACTGCGCTGCAGTCTCTGAGGTCCCGAGTTCAATTCCCAGCACCGCAAAAATGGGAGAAGGATCTGGCAATCCACTCCCAAGGCAATCCCGAAACAGTCAGCCATTGAAAACTCTATGAGGGTCACCATGAGTCAGATACTGACTCGACGGCACCTAACAAGAACAACAACAAGACTTCAGAATTTGTTTAAGATATACCACATATATCCTAACTGTAATTAGATTTAATCTGCTAAAATCTATCTCATTTAGGACATAAATAGGATGGCACTGAAGAAAGGGCAAAATATTAATATGCACATGTATACTTGATTAATTGCATAAAATTTACTCTGCAATATACTGTTCTTTCTCTCCGCTCTCTCTCTCTCTCTCTCTCTCTCTCTCTCTCTCTCACACACACACACACACACACACACACTTTCTTTCTAATTATCTTGCTCATTTTTTATTTTCCTTTCTGAATATTCCAGAGGAGACAGTTGAAGAAGTCAAGGAAAGAGAAGAGATTAAAAAGGTAATGGAAATGAAATTTTATTTCATTAGATAGATAGATAGATAGATAGATAGATAGATAGAGGTATTTGGAGGTTGAACCCAGGTTCTTGCACATACCTTACAAGAGCCCTACCACTGGGCTGCACCCCCAGCCCATTTTGTGCTTTTTATTTTGAGTCATGGTCTCCACAAATGACACAGGCTTTCTGTGGTTTCAAATTCATGATCCTCTTGCCTCCATCTCCTGGGGTGCTGGGATTATAGGCATGTACACCATGCCTGGCTCGAAAATGAAACTTAAAAATGTTTTGCTAATTGAATCCCATCTATTCCACTTTTCTTTCTTGTATCATCATTAATTGTATTTACCTTAGCTTGTGCAACAATGAGCATTAGAACTCTTCCATGAACATAGGTTGGTATGTGATAGTTGAATGAACATTCTTATAATATTATAATATAA
>VMDO01022042.1:22214-34350 GCA_007922755.1 Pedetes capensis
TTTTTTTTTTTTTTTTTTTTTTTTTTTTTTAAATTTTTTAGAGACAGAGTCTCACTAAATTATGCAGACTGTCTCTGGTCTTAAACTTGCGATCCTCCTGCCTCTGCCTTCCAAGCCGCTGGGATTACAGGTGCGTGCCACCGCGCCCAGACATGCATCTTTTGAGCACTATTCTCTGTAAGGAAAAAACATTACCCTTTTTCTTGTTGGCTGCGGCATCCTTGCTCTTTGAAACTGTAATTTCCCTCGTTTGGCAGAAGTTCCCAGGCAGCCACCTGCCATCCCTACAGTGTTTATGTGCTGACCCCTTAGCAGTGCATGTGACACAGTATTTAGGAATTAGTAAAGACTAAAGGTATGCTTTGGTCATTTTTCTGTTCTAGCAATCATATTCAAACTAAAAGCTAGAAATTATGCATGGCAGGGAGGGAAAATTTAAATTAAGACCCAAATTTACTCTCCATTTTGACAATTTATTTTTCATTAGTAGAGGTGTTAGTTTTTGTGAATTCTTTTCATCTTCTTTTTCCTCTTTCCAGGCAGATTCAAAGTTTATATGAACATTAATGTACACATTGAATTAGCATACAATAATAGGAAAACATTACTTTAAAATTTCCAAATATAAATTTTAAAAAATGTAATACTATCATGCATTATGAATATTCTATCCATATATCCACTTTCAGTTTATCTATAACAAGAATGCGGAGACGGTGTGTAATGTTCATCTGCTACTATTTTACATACCATGCAATTTAGAATTAGATGTGGATGTTTACAGAAAGTTATCTGAGTCACTAATGGAAATAAACACTCTAAGCAATGTCACTAAAGATTATTATAGTACAGCACGAAGACTGGGTATGTGACAGCATGAAAATTCTTGATATAAGTGGAAATGGTAATGGGTAAGATAGCTACTAGGCATATATGAACGTGATTGAGAATTTAGCAAGCAAGCTGAAGAAACAAGGAATTTGTTGTAAGAAATTTGGGTAGTTAGTCCCTTCTGCAAAAACTTCTAGATCCTTTCTTTTTCACTGATAGTTATTACATAATTACTAATAGGTGAACATTGGAAGGAGGACCCGGCAACCCACTCCCAAAAAATCAATCTGCCATTAAAAACCCTATGAATAGCAGAGAAACACTGGTAATTGTGTTTTGCCTGTTGTACATAGGGTCGCTCTGAGTCAGATACCGACGCGACAGCACCTAACAACGACAATAGGTGAACAAGTGTAATAATTCCATGACTTTTTTTCTTTGTGGTACTTGATTATTGAACTCATGTCCTCACACATACTTTGTGAGTGCTCTACCACCAGGCTAAATCTGTAGCATGTTTTTATGTTCTTATTTGGAGATGAGGTCTTGCTAAATTACACAGGTTACCTCTGGCTTTGAACTTGGGATCCTCCTGCCACTGTATCACTCTTATGGTAGCTATATATTATAATCCAAGTACTAGCCAGGCCTGATCCTGCTTAGCTTCTGAGATCTGATGGGATTGTATGCCACAGTGGTATGTCTACATGCAAGGAAAATCCTATAGTCCTCCACCTTGAACTTGGAGTTAGTATATGCCTATTGCCTCTCTCAGTATGGAATTCTCAGATACCAAGATCTGATCAGTATTTCAGAATTGCTGGCCTGCTATGTGCATTCTCGAGTCTGTGCAATTCAAAAAAAGAAGAAAAAAAGAGCACAGTGGGACAGCGTTCTGTTAATTCCCAGGGGTGCATCTTATGGCCAAGCTGACTAGAATTCATGGTAGTTTTTCAGATAGACTCATCCTATATTAAGCTTCATGGTAACCAACTAAAGATCAGAATCATGTGCTGTGAATGGTTAAGCACCTGGTTAGGTACATTGCTCTTTACAACAGGTAGGGATTTGTTCTCCATGTACTAGAGTTTGGACTACTTTACCACATGGAATATAATTTCACAATAAGAATAAACATCTTTTTCTCCATGTTTCTTGAAATTATGTCTACCGTTAAGAGACAGTGAGTTAGTTTTGGAGGACAGTCTAAATAAATTATGATCATATGCTGCTTAATAATGGGTCTATGTTCTGAGAAATATGTCATTTTGAGATTTCATCATTATGTGATATCTTAGAGTGTATTTACACAAACTAAAATATGTATGATGTCAAGGCACTAGGCAATAAAATGTTGTAGGACCACCATGTATATGCTCCACCATACACAGAAATGTCATTTTGTGACACATGCCTGCATATTGACAGCTCTGACAGGGAGATCAAGACCAAACATGTACTTTTCTTTTCTGCAGCTCCTACATATTAAACCCTTCCCATATTAATGGATGCAAGAGAGACAAGGATAAGTGTACATATGTTCCTATATTCTGTATTATTTGTTGATTTAATTCTTGCTAATTGCCTATTCTCTAGAATATATTTGCAATCCACAAATTAATACTTGTGGTACTTTCACAGTCATTTGGGGACATATACAGAGCAGCAAAACTTTGAGTCAATTGATGCATATGTTCCCAGCCAAAGTCAAAGAAGGCAACACTCTGCCTTTTTGTTTCTGCTCTCCCATTGTAAACAAGTATCCTTTTCACATTCTATATATTGTCACATTTCACATTTTTGTGCCTTTTGGTGGTGATTTTGTTGTTTATAACAGACCCTAAGTATGATGCTGAAGTGCTGTTTAGTATTCCTAAGTGCTGGAAAGCTATGACTTGTCTTATTGAGAAAATTTGTGTTAGATAAGCTCAATTCAGTCATGACTTTACACTGCTGTTGGGTGTTAGTTCAGTGTCAATGAATCAACAATATACATGAAATAGGATGTTTTTAAGCTGAAACACCCATGAAATAAAGTTACTTAATGATCACTTGACAAAAATGTTGTGACCATGTTGTTGTTGTTAGGTGCCATCGAGTGTTATCTGACTCATAGTGACCCTTACAGGGTTTTCAATGGGTGATTGTTTCAGGATTGTCTCGGGAGTGGATTGCCATGTCCTTCTCCCATGTTTGTGGTGCTGGGAATCGAACTCAGGACCTCAGAGCCTATAGAGCAACACTCTACCAACTGAGCTAAACCCAGCCCCTGTTGTGACCATAGCACCATAAAAAATAACCTTCCATTTCTCCTAGAGTGATGGTTCTGTATTCACCAATTCAATTTTAATAGTGACTATATAGAATATAATTTCTATGAATAATTAGAATTATATAAGAATCATATGGAGATACACCCCCCCACACACACCAAAGAATGAAGTTGGACTCTCACTTTATACCATGTGTAAAAACCACAAATGAAGCAAAGATCTAACTGTAAAAGCTAAAATTATAAAAGTCTTAGAAGAAAACTTAGAGAAAAGAGGCTGAGAAAGACTGACAATGTCACCAAAAGAAAAAATGGATAGTTGGACTACACCAAAATTAAAACCTTATGTGCTTCAAAGGATGCTCTAAAACAGTAGTAAAGCAAACCATGTTGTTGTTGTTAGGTGCTGTCGAGTCAGTGTCCGACTCATAGCGACCCTCATAGGGTTTTCAATGGCTGACGCCTTGGGAGTGGCTTGCCAGGTCCTTCTCCCATTTTTGCGGTGCTGAGAATTGAACTCGGGACCTCAGAGATTGCAGCGCAGCACTCTACCAACTGAGCTAAATCCCAGCCCATTAAAGCAAACCATAGAATGAGAAAATATTTATAAATCATATATAGTGGGTAAATCATGATAAGGAGTTACTATGCAGGATATATAAAGAACTATGACTCAGCAACAAAAAAACCAAACAACCTGATTCAAAAATGTACAAAATGTTGAATAGACATTTTTCCAAAAAAGATACACAAATGTCTATAAGGCATGTAAAAAGATGCTCAATATCACTAATCATTATAGAAATGCAAATCAAAACCACAATGAAGTATCACCATTAAGATGACTACTGTTAAAAAATAACAATAACAATAACAACAAAATAAGTTTTTGGCAGGGATAAGGAGAAATTTGAACACATCAGCACTATTTGTGTTGTAGGTATGTGTAAAACAGTGTATCAGTCCTTCAAAAATTAAAAATAGAACTATTATAGATCTAGCAATTGTACTTCTTGATATATACCCAAGAGAGTAGAAAGTAAGTTTTCAAAGAGATGTTTATAAACCCATGTCCATAGCAACATTATTTGCCATAGCCAAAGACAGAAGCAGCTCAGGTGTCCATGAATAAAAGAAAAGAAAAACAAAATATGGTATATACACTAATAGAATATCATTTAGCTTTACAAACGAAAGAAATTCTGGCACAAGTTGCAATATGGATGAACAATGAGAACAACATAGTAAGTAAAATAAGTCAGACACAAAGAGACGGCTACTTTATAATTCTATTTATATGACATATTTAAAGTACTCAAAGTCATAGAGATAGAAAGTAAAATGGTGGCTGCGTAATGTTTGCAGAATTCCATCAGGGAAGATGAAAAAGTTCTAGAGATGAATGGTAATGATTAAGTACAAAGTGAATGTGCTTAATCCTATGGAATTTTGCACTTCAAAATGGTGAAGATGGTAAATTATAGGTTATGTATATTTTGCTACAACTACAAAGAAAAGATAAATGGCTCAAAGTGGAATTTAACATTATAATACATTCTTCTTCTGTCAGTTTAACCAATAAAATTGCCCGGTTAGTTTTAATGGCATATAACTAGTAAGAACTTGGAAAGGAAAATGGAGAAACCACTAAAATCTAATGATTCAAATAAATGTTTTTCAGAAGCCAGTATAATCATTTTAAAGGAAAAACCAAAAGACTCAAGAAATGACACTGGGTTATCTCATTCCTAACCCACTAGGTACTGAGAATAAGATTCAAACTCTCAGAAAAGCTTTGTGAGTGAGAGAAAAAAATTCCTCTGCAATCTGCCATTCACAGAAAATCTTTAAAAAGGAAACACACTACTTTCTTCAAAACAGACATAAAATATTCATGCATACATTAGGAGCAACTCTAAAGTTCTTGAAACTGAAGAGATGAAATGTGAATGTCCTAATGCTTTGTTTGCACAGTTCGTTCCTGTATGGCCTGATTTGCATTTGCATTTGCAGTTTTTTTTTCTGGAAAACAATTTGTATGTTCAGCCATTTTCTTTGCATATTTCAATTCATATTAGGCATGCACAGCAGCTGTTTCACGGTACGTGACTGTTACTCAGAGCCAATATTTGCAAGTCTTATCTGTTAACTTGAGTGCTCCTTTGGTCCACAGGTTACCTTTCTGCCCAGCCATGAAACCCTGTTCAAGGTGAACAGGTGGCCTCTGTGGGTTCACCGTGGCACAGTGTATGGAATGCTTTCTAGGGTGAATTGCAGGTGAAGTGCCTCTGGGAAGACTCTTTCTCAGGTTACAGAGTAATATTTAGTATTTTGAGGAGTGATCTGAGGAATGGAAGAAGACAGCAAGCTACAGCCTCTAAGACTGAATCTACAATAATGTATCACTTCACAGACTCAGCATCAGACCCTGGAGGCAGATTTTAGGTAAGCATGGCAGAGAGGAAAGGGCTGGGATTTTGGTGAGCAGATAGCTCTGGTTTTGAGTGGTCTCCTTTGTTTAAGAGTTTTGTGACCTCGGTTCAATTAATTGACCTCACTGACCTGCAACTATTTGGTCTTTAATAATGAAATAATAAGACTCTACTCATAAGATTATGGTGTGAATTAAAGAAGATAATTTATGAAATACTGAGAAAGTGCCTGACTTATAGTATGTGCTCAAGAAATTCTACCTGATAGTGCTGTTTTAATTTTATTCTTTATTGAGTTTTGGAAGATCTGTAGGGAAGATTCAAAAGAGATCTAGCAACATGGAGGGATAAGAGTATCACAAAAGAAACTTCAGCTTTTTACTTTCTATAGCAATGAGCAGCTTAGCAGATATTGGTTGATTTGGAACTTTTAATTACAGATCTGATAGTTTTGGAGGCATGTTAACAAGATGGAAAAAGCCAGAGGCCACCCTCTGGATTTATCTCAGAGACTAAACACAAACTCTTGGAGGGCAAATCCAAAGTTGATGGTATCATTATTATCATTACTAATCACAATTTTCGTATGTTGAGTAAAATCTGCCCTGCTAATTGAACTGAACTGAATTCCTGAGAAACCCTGATTAAATGACTCATGTTTTTGCTACTAAAGTTGCATGCAGATATAAGCTTACTGCTTTACATGAAATCTGCTAGAAAGATTTAAAATTTATCAATCCTCTTAGCTTTGTTGCTTTTAAGACCACACACAAAAAAATGGCCTGTCTCACAGAAACCTTGCATATTACAATTCAGTTTTTAGACATGGCAGGAGCTCATTCACAGTGGAATTTATTTCACATTACATTTGGGGCATGCATGAGATTTAAAAGCAATGCTTTTTCTCTAAAGTACTCACTACAAAAGATATATCACACATATTCGGGCTATTTAAAACCCAGCAAGGGAAATATCAACAGATTTTTCTCCAAGTGTGCTCTGTGATAACTAGGGAAATAAAACCTTTCTTATGAAAAGCAACCAATTGAAACAATTGTGGTTCATTAAAGCCTAGGGGTACCTGTCTTACTTGGTTGAAATTTCTGGCAGCTTTAAATATAAAAGACATGTTTATATAGGTGCGTGTATCATGTGTGTGAACTTTATTTTTGCCCTTATGAATTTTTCACTTACATACCTTCACTGATTTTTAAAATATTCATGAAGAAAACAAATACTATTAGTAATTTTTTAGTGTTGAATTTGTTACATATCAGTCAAGAGCCCACTCACTTACATGTATCAGAAATCAAACTAATACTACGTTTCTTAAAAAAGGAAATCTATGAGCTCTCTAACTAGAATAGTCAGAGGTGACAGCTTCAGATGTGGAATGTTCTGATTCAAAATTGTCAGAAGGAATATCTTTTCTCCCCTTCACTCTTAATTCTGGCATGGGAAACTGAATGGATAGATCTATCTATCTAGCTAGCTATCTGGATTTAGCAAAAGAAACCTAGAGATTAAATTTTACTGGGCAGGCTGTCAGGTGGAGAACCAGGGAAGAGTTACTGTTGCAGCCTGAGTGTGAAAACACAGTTCAGGCAGGATTCTTTCTTCTTTAAAGGATCTTATTTTTATTGTTTGTTTGTTTTGTTTTGTTTTGTTTCCTCAAGGTCTTTGATTAAGTGCATGTGGCCCACCCACAAACCCACATTATGGAGGGTAATATACTATAAATCTACATGAATTACATATATATATATATACATCTAAATGAATCTACATAAATATACATAAATCTAAATGAATTAAATATTAATCACATCTAAAAAAATCTATACAATATATAGACTGATATTTGATCCAAAAGTGAATACTATGGCCCAGTTAAGTGGGTACATAAAATTAACCATCCCGTTATCCTTCTTGGGCACATAAAATTATCCCTCACTTTATCCTTCTTGGGGAAGTCACACTTCATAATCACATAGGTGGAGGTTTAGCTAAGCCTGCAGCATTACCACTGTGCTGTTGATCCCGTCAGATCTCGGAAGCTAAGCAGGGTCGGGCCTGGTTAGTACTTGGATGGGAGACTGCCTGGGAACACCAGGTGCTTTAGGTTCAGGAAAAGGATCCAGCAACCCACTCCCTGCCCCCACCCCCACCCCCCCAAAAAGATCAGCCATTGAAAACCCTATGAATAGCAGAGAAGCACCAGAATAGTATTTCATGTGTTGTATATAGGGTCACAATGAGTAGGATACCAACTCTCGAGGGCACATAACAGCAAATAACAATAGTCCAGCTATCCCAGAGGAGGGAACTGCCCCTCTTTTGATGATCTGCTTTGATTTGAATCTTATTTCTAAATCAGTGTGTGGGGATAGGAGCTTAGGTTTACTGACTGGCCAGGCTGTTCTCCTTTCTCCATTGCTGTGAAGGAGAGGAGTGGGCAGCCAGCACCATCATAGCTGTGGAGAGTGGCTCTTAGGAGACAAACAGAGATCATGCTGGGCTAATGGAAAATTACCTTCATCCTCTGATAGAGCAAACTGTGGCATGTGGGTCATATTCAGTACCCTGCTTCTTTTTGTATGGCCCATGAGCAAAGATTGAGTTCTATATTTTTTCCATCATTGAGAAAAAGTTAAAGGAATATTTCTTAATATGTGACATTTAAGTTTTAGTGCCTATTAATAAAATTTCCTTCTGACCCAGCTGTGTCCACTCCTGCTTTATTCTCCATTGCTGCTTTTGTCCTGCAACAGAGCTGAGTGCTTTCAACAAAGACTATAACCTAAAACCTCAAAGTATTTACTATTTGGTCCTTCACAGAAGAAATTTGCTGGCCCTGATGTGATTGCATTGCACTTGAAATTGGAATTGGGAATACCAACCCACTTTAATTCAGTTTGGAAGTATTTGTTTATACAAATCCATGTTTGCTATTTATTCTAAAACTCGTTCCCCATGGAGACTATTAGACATTTCAGTGGTGGAGAAGGCTATAAATTGAAATGTTATACATTGGCAAAAAGGCACCTTTTTTAACAAGTAGTGGTGGAAAAACTGGATATCCACATGTAGAAGACTGAATCTAGATCCTTCTCTCTCACCCTGTATAAAAATCAACTCAAAGTGGGTCAAAGATCTTAATGTAAGACCTGAAACTTTGAAACTACTATAAGAAAACATAGGTGAAATTCTTGAAGGTATAGACAATGGCTTTCTGAATTGGTTCTAATAACTAAGGAAATGAAAACAAGAATTGACAAATAGGATTGTGTTAAATTGAAAAAACTTCCACATAGAACATGAAACAATCAACAGAATGAAGATAGACCGTACAGAATGACAGAAAATCTTTGCCAAATATTCATCCTATTGTTGTTGCTGCTGTTACGTGCCATCGAGTCAGGTCTGACTCAGAGCGATCCTATGGCCACTAGGAAAATGTCAATCAAAACTGCACTGAGAGTCCATCTTACCCCAGTGAAAATGGCTATTATCAACAAAACAACAACGAATTCTGGTGAGGATGGGGGGTGGGAGGACACTCTTATTCACTGGGGGTGGGAATGTAAATAGTACAGCCACTACAGAAATCAGTGTAGAGGTTCCTCAAAAAACTAGAAATAGAATTTCCATATGATACAGCCATACAACTTCTGGGTATATTCCAAAAGAGTCAGTTACCTTACTATAGAGATACTTGGATAGCCATGTTTATTGCAGCACTATTCACAATAGCCAAATTATGGACTCAGCATAGATGTCCATCAATAGATGTATAGATAAAGAAAACTTTTATATGTTTGAAATAGAATGTATTTATTTTATATACTTATATATAAATATATATTATTTTATATTATTTACATATATATGTATATATATATATGCACACACATACATACACATGGAGTTTTACTTAGCCATAAAAAAAATGAAATTATTTCACTTCCGGGACAATTGATGGAACTGTAGATCATCATACTAAGTAAAATAACTCAATCCCATGCAAACAAGTATCTTATGTTTTTCCTCCTATGTGGAAACTAAAAAAAAAAAAAAATTAAAAAGGACTTAAAACTCAAAGAGGGACTACTAGGGATGTACAAGGAGGGTGGCAAGATGGGCAGGGGGAGTATAAGAGAAACGGAGGGAGTGAATATGATCAAAATACATTACATGCACATATAGAAATGTCATAGTGAAACCACTTCCTCTGTACAATTAATATATGCTAATATGAAATAATGGGGCTGGGATTTAGTTTAGTTGGTAGAGCTATGGTCTGCAGTCTCTGAGGTACTGAGTTCCATTCCCAGTACTGCAAAAATGGGAGAAGGATGTGGCTATCCACTCTAGAGACAATCCTGAAAAAATCAGCCATTGAAAACTCTATGAGGGTCACTATGAGTCAGACTTGACTCGATGGCACCTAACAACAACAACAATAAAAAATAAGACACCAGGTATTAAGAAATAAATGAATTCAAATGACAAATTATTTTTTCCATTCCTATCCTTAAGATTCCTTCTAGATGGAATCATGATTCCTTCTAGATGGAATCATTTTCACCGTTTAAAGAATCTTTTTAGTGGTTGTGGCCTGAATTCAATATTATGCTTTTATTTATCTCCTGGTTGATGAACATGAGATATCAAATATATGGAAAATGTCGTTCATTTAAGCTGTCTTTTCTTCTTTCCTCCTTCCAGATTCTTTCAGAACATTTTTAAAATTTAGGCTATTTGCTGATTGTATTTATAACATCATATAATGTATAATATTTATTGTTAACCTATGGAATATAGAAATATGTCTTGTCTTTTTAATCTGTAAGAAAAGAACCTTGAACACCTATGTCTTCCTCTGTCTTAGGTCTTTATCTTTTAGCTTCTGCTCTTACTACTTTAAAATTTGAAGATTAATGACATTTACACTCTGTCCTGAAATAATTAATCTTACATTCTTTACCTCTAAGTTGAATTAAATTTTCATCTTATGCAGTGACTAGTGCGCCTGTCTTATCTGAGGACATATATCTTTTTACAATTATTGCTGTAATTATTTTTCCCTTTGATTTATTTATTTATTTTTTGTTTAATTCGTATTAGATGAATACTACTACCTTTGGACTGATATTTTAAAATCTATTTTCCTCATGTTTTCTTTCTTCTAGAGCATTGCTTTATGCTTATGTCATATAATTTTGTGACAATGTTTTTTAGCCTTAATTTCTATGGACCTTCTCATATTATGTATTTTTTGCTTCTCTACAAAGCCAGTGATCTTCTTGACTCTCTGTGAGAACTGATCTTTTCTTGAATTACGCTATCAGTAACATTGTGCTAATGTTCTTCTTTCCTTCAGTTATCTTTGTTTCCTGCAGAATGGATTGTCGTGCTGAGCCCCTTGCATCTTTCCTTTTGTGTTGTTGCTGTTCCCTAAACATCTGCTGTCCTGTGCTTATTTGTTGCTCCACATCCCTAAGGCCCAGGTGGATTAACATTGCTTGTTTTCTCTGCTTGTTTTGCCTCTATCCTGAATGAGATGGCACACAACACAGAATTCCTGTGCCTGCTTGCAAGGCTTGCAACCTGTCAGATTCCCATAACAATGCTGCTATCCCTTCATATCAAAATGTATAGCCCTGCTCAGGTCAGCTGATGCTCACTGTGGAAGGCCCAAGCTTCCAGACAGGTAGTTTGGTTTAGTTGGTAGATGCTATAGTCTAGATCTAAAATGTCCTCCCAAGGCCTGTGTGTTAAGGACTTGGTCCTAGTTTAGTGTTATTAAGAGGCGGTGGAACCTTTAGGAGGTAGGGCCTAATGGGAAGGAGTTAAGTCCTTGCAGGAGTGGCCTGAAAGGGAGTATTGGGACCCTAGCCCTGGCTCTTTTTCTCTCTTTGTACCTGCTGGGCATGAGGTGAACAGACTTTACCACATGTTTTCAGCATGATATACTATGTCACCTCAGGCTTAAAGCAATAGGGCCCAGTGATCATGGACTGAAACTTCTGGAACCATGAGACAAAATAAACTTTTTCTACTTTTAAGTTGATTATCTCAGGTATTATGTCAGAGTGCCAGAAAGCTAACACAGTAGATATAACCATTGCCTCATGAATGGAGTTGGAGCAGGGTTTAAGTTACTTTACACAACCAACCACTGAGCTATGCTGCAAAATTTTCTTAAATCTCTGCCCTCCTCACTTTTATGTTCCCTACTCACACTTTAGGGTTTTCCTGTGAAAAAATCACCATTCTGCACTGTAGTTTTCTCCAGCATTTTCTGAACCATAGATCTCTCTGTTCTGACTTATCCACTAATGTTGTTGTTGTTAGGTGCTGTGGAGTTGGTATCAGACTCATATCAACCCTCTGTACAACAGGGGAAACACTATTGTCAGTGCTTCTCTGCTGTTCATAGGGTTTTCAATGGCAGATTGATTTTTGGGAGGGGGTTGCCAGGTCCTTCTCCCAAGCCTACAGCTTCTGGTGTTCCCAGACGGTCTCCCATCCAGGTACTAACCAGGCCTGACCCTGCTTAGCTTCCGAGATCTGACGGGATCGGATGCCACAGGGCTAC
>VMDO01022043.1:0-34252 GCA_007922755.1 Pedetes capensis
CTGTAAAGTCAGTCAGTGGAATTTTAATGGGTATTGCATTAAATCTATAGATTGCTTTTGGTAGGATAGCCATTTTTACAATATTAATTCTCCCTATCCAGGAGCAGGGGAGGTCTTTCCATTTTTTAGTGTCCTCTGCTATTTCTTTCTTTAATGTTTTGAAATTTTCCTTGTAGAGTGCTGAAGGATCTTTGGTTAGCCTCTCATTTTATAGAAAAGAAAAAACTGAGTCCCTCAAGGGGACTAGGGTTCAACTCAGTTATTAGAGTGCTGCCTTGTACTCTCTGAGGCCCCAGGTTCAATCTCCAGTACCACAGAAACAGGAGAAAGACCTGGCAAGCCACTCTTGAAACAATCCCCAAATCATCAGCCAACAGAAAAGCCTATGAATAACAGAGAAGCACTGACAATAGTACCAGGCATGGCACAGTGTTGGGGAGTATTTCCTTCTACTGTACATAGGGTCACTATGAGTCAGACCCCACTCGACAGCACCTAACAACAACGAGAACAGAAAGCCCTTTGTGAAACAAAGAACAATAAATATTACATAGATTAAGCCAATCAAAATGATTTGTTCTGGGTCACCATGGTGACTCTGTATGTACCCTGGTCTTCTTGTTCTTCTTCAATTTATTTACTGCTTGTGAATTATGCTGTCTCATTTTATCATACTTCCATTGTTTCTTCAGTCTAAGAAAGGAAAAAAAACCACACTGACTAAGATGTGTTTTGCTTTTTATTTTCTCTCATGAATATTTGGACTTTATAGCCCTTCTGTTACTATTTTATCTTCTCAGGCTAATCATATAATATGTCTTTATTTTGCCAAAGTAAAATCAATGGAAAAAGCATTAACTTGTAATTTTAATATGATTAAAATTATGATTGTGTACCTTACTGAGGGTGTATTATATTCTGGGAATGGTATTAAATATGATATTATATATATATGCATTTTTAAAAATCCTCATCACAGCTCTAAAATATATATGCAATTTTTTCACCATTTCGTAAACAAGGAACATGAGGCACAGTGAGGTTTGGTAACTTGGCCATGAACACACAGCCCTTTATTTATTAATGGTAGTTCAATTTAAGAAGCCTTCCTGCAGAGATTGCATTTTAGCTGGTTTGCTTTATTATTTTTCCAACATGAGTTCATTTTACAGAAGAAACCCATGTAAAAAATTAAATGACTTGCCAATGCCATAGAGCCAGGAAGTGGCTGGGCTGGTAGATAAATCTGGGTTTGCATTCTATTATGATGCTGATCATCATAAGCTACTAAGGACATTTGATACTATGATAGAGTAAACAGAGCCAAAAAAAAAAACAAAAAGAAGGGCAAGATGCAAAGTGCTAAGTCAGATCAGAGGGACCCAATTCTTCCTAAAGGTATTTGGCTAAGGGGTAAGCATTGTTAAATACTGTTAAGAATGTTAATTCCATGATAAGTCTTTGATAGTCTGTTTTGCCTGCCTGCCTGCCTGACTGACTGCCTTCCCTTCCTTCCCTCCTTCCTTCCCTCCTTCCTTCCTTCCTTCCTTCTTTCCTTCCTTCTTGACTTTTCTGTTTTTTCTTCAATACTGAGTGTTGAACCAAGGGCCTTATGCATTCTAGGCAGGCGTTCCACCACTGAGCTGCACTCCAGCCCCCTTTTATTCTTTTTTATTTTGAGGCAGGGTCTCACTAATTTGCACAGGCTGCTTCTGGCCTTGAACCTGTGATCCTCCTATTTCAGCTTCTAGTGCAACTCGTATTACAGGCATTTAACATGGCACTTGGTTGTCTTTTTTCTTTAAACTAAGCTGTTAGGAGTAAGTTACATCGCCACTTGATTGTCAGCTGACAAACCTCACCTTGAGCCTAGTTACCTTACGTAAGGGAGATGTTAAACAAGCAGCCTATTTTTTAACAACCAGCTGGACTGCCATTATGGCAGTCCATCTAGCTCTTTGAACACTCCATGATCACTCTGAGGCAACTCCACTTCAGCTGAAATATCCATTGCAACTACAGCTGCGGCTTTAGCCATAACTCCTGCTTTCAGAGGCCTTGCTCCAATCATGACTGCTTCAGGAAACTTGTACCAGCTTTGGAAGCCAAGCCTTAATAAACTCTAGATGATCCTACTCATCCTGCAACTATTACCACTCAGGATAGCGGGGCACCTCCCCAGTGACTCAGCAAAATCCCTGTGGTTGGTGCAATGTGAAGTTTAGGATTGGTTCATTAGCAAGGCTTTATTGGTGGAACTGCAAGCCATGCACATGCAAGAGTTTGACTGGTGGAATTACAACTGAGTACAAGTGTTTATATAGTTTTTCTAGCTATATAAACAGGTCCTGTCAGATCAGTCTGGCAGACTTCCTTCCTGTGTACTACCCCTGGTGTTGCAATATCAGCTTTAATAAAGACTTCTTCCAAATAGTTTTTATTCCCTACTCATAGTCTTTATCATGAGTACAGTTGGCTGAGCTAGCTGTAGAAAGAAGAGAAGAATTCTTAGGGCTTTTAGCCCCAGACACACCAACAACAGGAAGAAAGTGGTTGAAGAGTTCCAGAGAGCAGCCAGGAGCAGAAACTGGAAACCTGAAACTGTGGAAGGCAAGAAGCTTTGAAGAACCAAAGGTGGGCCCTGTGAGCCCCAGTTACTGGAAGTGGTCCTGAGAGCCTTTAAGAGTTAAGAGCCAAGGGTTCTGACACCTAAAGCTTGGGAGCTATGACACTAACTGCTGGTGGCTATGCTGGTGTACATAAAGCCCGGAGAAATAAGCCTCTGACTTGAGTGCCTAGAGATATAAGTCTCTGGCTTTGAAAGTTCAGAGCTTACTTTGACCTGAGCACCTACAGCTATAAACATTTTTAAGCCAGACACCAAAGCCTCTAGTTCTCAGGGCCTAGAGTCTTAAGCCTCTGGGTTTGTAAGTCTGGCCCATAGGCAGCTGGCAATCAAGAGCCCAAGGATGCCCACACTAAAAAAGCTTCTCTTTGTCTATTCATGATTTTCAAACAAATGGAGCAAAAGGACCCTCATCCAACCATTTGTGACAGTGGGATGTCATAGGGCATTTGTACTATGAAAGAAATTTCCTCACGTGAAAGTACAATTCTGGCTTTAGAAGCTCAGCTCCTATATTTTGTCAGTGTACCTCCACAGCTACTATTACAGGCTTGCGAAGGCAACCAACCACATAAAACACAAACACACTTCCATCCAAGATAGGTTTATTTAATGTTATAGGAAAGAATATTCAGTACTTATTCCATCTTCCTCTGTTTGGGAGACCCACCGTTATTTGAATTCACAGATTTTTTGTCTTTGTGACCATGTAAGACATGCATGACTGCCTCTCTTTAGAGCCCAAAGTGAGTGGGTCATTTTGACTCAGAAATCCTGCTCCTTGATTTTCCAGCCTTCTTTAAAAATATCTCTATTTACATAGGCCAAGGCTTTCATGCCAAATCCCAGCTGCTCCAATCCAGGTGTAGTCCCACACAGCAGATGAGGCAGACACAACATTCCACATTTATCTTAACTCTGTAGTTTCCAAGGAAACAGTACTTTGAGAAGGCAGACATCAAGTTCCCAATTCTGTATCAGCTTAAGCCTGATGTTAACCCTCCACACACACACACACACACACACACACGCACAACAAAGTAATAATCAGCATAGTGCCAGAACCTAGTAAGTACTCAAGAAAGAATGAATGGATGTATGCATTAATAAGTGTGCAAGTGAATATTCCCTAACTCTGTATTATCATCCCTATGTAATTAAACTCAAGGAAGTGGTTTATAAGTCAAGTAATTCATTACAGTGAAAATTCCTGACAAATTATCCAGCTATGATTATTTGCACAGAATATTATTCTCTCTTGTTAAATACATTAACTTTGAAGACCAAATTCCATATCAGAAGGTCTCTGGGTGACCAGGAAACTAGAGCAAGAAATAACAAGAAGGAAATATACTCTTAATAGATCATTCTCACCAATTTTTAAAATCTAGTACATTTCTTTTTACATTTCTATGCAGACACCATTGATCAGTAAAAATATATCCTATTTCCTGAACAAAATTAGAGTATCATTTTTAATTTCTTATACTTTAAATCTCTTATTTTATTTATTAAAGGTTAGTAACTTACTCATTCATATGGAACATCGTTATTGGGTTCCTTCATTAGGGCAGGAACTTTGCTAGACTGAGGGAAACAAGGATTAGCAAAATTGTTCAGTGCTCCTGCCCTCATGGGGCTTATGGTCTAGTTTGGGAACTACACATTAAACAAACACGTATCCAATGATATATAAAATTATGAATATCAAAGTGCTTTGAGAGAGCTTAGTGGACATAGGAGAGCAGGCAGTACTGGGATTTGGATTAGTCAAGGTGGTCAGAGAAAGGTTCCTTAAGAAGTGCTGTTTCAGTTGTGTGCAGTGTCTCATACCTGTAATCCCAGTGACTCAGGAGGCAGATGTAAGAGGGTCATAAATTCAGTGCCAGAGGAAGTCTGTGTAGCTTAAGGAGACCCTATCTCAAGATAAAACATAAAAATAAAAAAGGAACTGAAGGTGCAGTTCAGTGATGGAGTACATGCAAAGTATGCACAAGACCCTGGGTTCAGTTCCTCACTACTAAGAAAAAAGAAAAGAAAACAAAAGAAACAAAAGAAGAAGAAGAAGTGCTATACCACCAGTGGAATAAGTAGTAGCCTCTCAGGAAGATACTGGAGAAAGAACTCCAGACATTGGCATAGAATGTATAAAAGTGTTGTAGCAGAAAGTAAATTTACATATACAGCTTTGAAGATTACAGGTTTTTTGTTTGTTTGCTTGTTTGTTTTGCAGTCCTTGGGGGTTGAATCCAGGGTCTCACACATACTTTTAAAGTGCTTTATCATTGGGCTGCTCCTCCAGCCTATTTATTTATTTATTTTTATTTTAATCAGGATCTTGCTGAGTTATGCAAGTTGCCTCTGGCCTTGAACTTGTAACCATCCTATCTCCACCTCCCCAGTCACTGGGATTACAGGTATATGTCACTGCACCTAGTCCGATTATAATACATCTTATAGATAACATGCCAATCATTCACTCAACAATTTATTATCTTCACTGATAATTTACTGTGTCAATCAATGTGCTAACTGCTAAAGAAATTATGATTATGGTAGATATGGTTCATTTTTTAAATTGCAATTTAATGGAAAATCAAACATGTTATAAAGATGTTATGAAGGTGATGGCAACTACTGGAGACCAGAGAATGATAAATAAGAAGCATATGATCCAAGGTAGGAAAGTTAGATAAGTTGCAAAGAAAGTGACATCTCAGTTGAGATGTGGAAGAAGATTAAATGGAGGGCAGGAAAGCCTCTGTAACCTCTACTATAGGCGTAGGCAGACCTCTGCTCTTACATAGCCATTAGTCTTGCACATCATATTTTAAGCATAATTTTGATTTTATTTCTCAATTTGAATGCTTTTACAAGGTTTGATAGCCTTGGAATCAGCAAGAGATTTTTGGACTTTGTCTAAATTAGCTCCGTTGGTAGAGCGTTGTGCTGCACTCTCTGAGGTCCTGAATTCAATTCCCAGCACCGCAGAAATGGGAGAAGGACCTGGCAATCCACTCCCAAGGCAATCCCAAAACAGTCTGCCATTGAAAACCCTGTGAGGGGTGCTATGAGTCAGATATCGACCTAATAACAACAACAACAATAATTATGTATCTCATAATTGTTCTACTTATTGCTATACATAGAAATAGATATATAAATATAAGTATAATATGGAAACAGATACAGAAATACAGTCATGCTGGGAAAAACACATTTCATTCCCCATAATATGCCTTAGAAATGTACAGCCATTTTACTTTGGAAATGTTGAATGACTGCTAATTAATGGCTGAGCCAAAACTAGAACAGGAATAAAGCTTCATCTCTGAAGGAGAAAGAGCAGTCCCCTTGAAAATTAATGCCATTGATTGGGTCTTTCCTTTGAATTACTCAGAAACTGAAGCTTCTAGCAGAGATGTTATGAAGGATTTGCTGGAATCAACTTTGGTGAGATTTTCTTGGGAGAAAATTTGCAGCATATTTAATCAGGCGACCAAGAAACAACAGCTGCTTGTGTATGAAGCATCAGTAAAACTGCTAAGATTTATATAATCTTTAGTGTTCAACAGATTGCTAGCATTTATAGGACAGTCAATGTATGCCTATGCTCATATGCAGTCATATATACTACCTTTCCCACTGCCTCTGAGTAAAAGAGCTTACTAAAAGTGAAAGGCTTTGAAGAAAAAGGAAAGAAAAATTAGAGGGCAGAAGACTTGATGGTGAGATCTCATGGGATTTGGGGTAATAAACTTTGCCCAACAGAAGGCAATAAAGTGATGGCAGCATCTATATGTAATGGCAAAAATTAATAATAATAAGTGTAGTGACTATGTTTAGCCTATAGACAGGTTAAGATCTCTCACCACAGAAGCCGAATCACTTCTTTGTTACTCCCCTCTGTATGGCAAATCATTGTAAAGATCTTTGCATGTTTTGGTCTATGCATCATTATTAGCCACTTCATTAAGAAGCTGATGATTATCAAATGTCATTGGTTGTAATATTTCAAAAACAGAACTAATGAATCCTCACAAAAAAGCTTTGAACAAACATAGAACTGGAGAGATCTTAGAATTTATGCAAGATACACTCCATGCTTTCAAGAAAGGCAGTACTTATGGTCAGCAGAGATGTAGTTGCAGCACAGATATTTGATTTGAAAAATCCCTTGACCCTCTCTCTAGTGATTTTTCTGCCATTTTCCCAATCCTAAAATCTGAGTTCCTCAGTGTGACATTGACATTCTCAGGAAAATAGTTTCTCTTTCACTTTAATCTTATGTTTTGTGGTTTCCCAATGTATATCTGTCCTACTTGTGTAAGACATTGTCATGTCTGCCTGCTTTTATACAGCTTTCATTTCTTTTCATTCATAAGTCCCTACCTTCCCAACCATTAATTTCAAGAACCTCCTCAAACCCCACTGTTGTACAATCATATTTCCCCTGAATTGAAGTTGATATCCTTTTTATTGAGCTGGAATTTAGCTCAGTTGGTAGAGTGCCACTCTGTAGTCTCTGAGGTCCTGGGTTCAATTCCGAGCACCACAAAAATGGAAGAAGGACATGGAAATCCACTCCCAAGGCAATCCTGAAATAATCAGCCATTGAAAACCCTGTGAGGGTCAACTGTGAGTTGGACACGACTTGATGGCACCTAACAACATCATCCTTTTTATTGAGTTTGTGCAACACATATAGTCCCAGCCAGCACAGAGTATCTATGGCTTCACACTGCTTACTAGAGGTAGTATGACAGGGAGAAAAGAGCCTAGTCTTTGAAATCAAGCAAGATAGATTTCAATATGTAACTCTACTCATTGTTCACTGTGTAACCTGATAAGTGTATTAGTGAGGACATGCTCTGCTTTGCTTTGGTGGTTGGGGTGGTGTTGTTAGGTGCCATTGAGTTGGTTCTGACTCATGGTGATCCTATGTACAACAGAACTTAACACTCCCTAACACTCTGTCAGGCACACAATCTTTTTGGTGTTTAAGCCCATTGTTGTGGTCACTGTGTCAATCCATCTAGTTGAGGATCTTCCTTTTGTTTAATTGACCCACTAGTCTCCCAAACTTACTGTCCTTCTCCAGGGCCTGATCCCTCCTGACATGTCCAAAATATGTTAAGGTGCAGTCTAGCCATCCTTGCTTCTAGGGAGCACACTGGTTGTACTTCTTTTAGGGCAGATCTGTTGGTTCTTTTGACAGCCCATTGTATATTCAATATTCATCTCCACCATCATAATTCAAAAGCATCAATTCTTCTCCTGTCTTCCTTGTTCAACATCTAGCTTAGTAAATAAAATCAGCAATTTAAAGTAAGAAAGATTTATTTCTTACTTGCACTAGGTCCAATGTACATTGAGCAGCTCTTGAGAGTCTCACAGCTCTTCCAAGCAATCACTCACAGATGCAGGTTATTTCCATTTTGTGGCTCCACTTTCTTTGAATATGGCCCCGAACTTCATTCTGAAGGAAAAAAAAAAGATGAAGAGATATCATGCAAACTCACAACTGTCTTGTTCTGAACATGGCTCTTTTCCTTCCATTTGCATTTCATTTGCTACAACTGGTCAAATAGCTTGGTCTGACTTCAAAGCATCTGGGAATTGCAGTCTTCCTGCATGCCAGGAAGAAGATGAGAACTGGATACGGGTAAGCACTAATGGTCTCTATTATAAGTCATTTAAACTTTCTTAGATGCCCCTGATTGTTTCTATGAGAATAAAAATGAGATAATACATTGTAGAGTGCCATGTATCTGGATCACAGACCTTGTTAGATAAATAATTGATCTCCACTTCCTGTAACAGAACTCCTTAAGATCCAGTACATTTCCTTTATTGCTTCTTCTGGTGTTGAACACATGCTTGGCTGAATATTATCAAGTTTGAAAATTAGAATAGGAGAATCCTCTGGTAATGCTTCTCCTACACCAACCCCTGACTTGGTCCCAACTTCTCTTCAAATTTCTCTTCCTTCTTCCCAAGATATTACCTGTCTGATTCTGAGATGTTTGACTTAATGACTGTACTCACATCTCCGTTCTGTATAGTATCTCTTCTTAAGATTGTTCAGAGTTAAATATTTTACAAAATATGACAGTTTATCTTTGTTTTTACTTTCTGTCTGCCTTGGAGAACATAGTCATATGTGGGTTACTTTTTGTATAAGATTTTGATGACAAATACCCAAAGGTTGTAACTGCCTAAGTAGTCTGTCTTCTCTGACTCAGGCACTGGATACATTCAACAACAAATTCGGTTCTACCTACATGCATCTCTCTGCATGGCGATTTCTATTCAATTTAAAGCACAAGAATGAAGGAATAGAAGGAAATTTAAAGTATAAAGGAGCCACAAAAATATCCTGCCACTCTGATACAACTGTGGTAAAATTGCTATCATTTTAATTTTTCTTATTTTTCTTTCAGTCTCCATTTCTAAGAAGAAATAATTTTAGATTCTAATCAAAAGTGCCTGCAGCCAAACCACTGTGGTGTCCAATCCCATCAGATATTGGAAGCTAAGCAGAGCCAGGCCTAGTTAGTACTTGGGTGGGAGACCACCTGGGCATATTGGGTTTTGTAGGCTTGGGAGAATGACATGGCAACCCACTCCCCAAAACAATCAGCAGTTGAAAACCTTATGAATAGCAGAGAAGCACTGACAATAAAGCAGGCATGGCAGTGTTAGTTAGTGTTTCTTATGTTGTACATGATGGCTGCGAGTCAGACCTGATTGGATGGCACCTAACAACAACAGCAACAACAAATAGAAGTGGTCTTTGATTGGTGCATGGAGGACCCAAATTCAAAGAAACTTAGGAATATACTTTACTTATAACTCCTCTGTTTCTTCCTATCTTTACTTCTTCCATTTTGGGATCACATTTCACCCTTCTTTGGAGAAGGCCTTCAGTTGGAGAAGAACTCATAAATGTCCAGGCCATCATGATCTCTAAAAAGAAGTAGTAACCTTTCACTGCATCTCTGACAAATGGGACCCTTCTCTTTCCTTTGGTTCATCTTCCTTTGATCTTACCTTCTGCACTTCCAGTGCTCATTTCTTTCTTTAGTCATTTATTTTAAGCTTATTTTTTTTTCCTGAGCACCTATGTTTCAGTCAAAATGATACACATTGGGAAGAATTATCATGTTAAAGAGAGAGAGAGAGATTTTAGGTGATTTTCTTTTACAGTTTGGCCATTTAGAGGTAGTCTTTCCTGGACAAGAAGGAGTATGTATCTTCATGTAGGCAAAAAGATAGCCTGCAGCCATAGCACTGTGGCATCCAATCCCATCAGATCTCAGAAGCTAAGCAGGGCCAGGCCTGGTTAGTACTTGGATGGGAGACTGCCTGAGAACACCAGATAGTGTAGGCTCGGGAGAGGGACCGGGCAAGCTGCTCCCCAAAATCAATCTGCCATTGCAAACCATGTGAATAGCAGAGAAGCACTGCCAGTGTCTCACCTGTTGTACGTAGGGTCACTATTAGTTGGATACCAGCTGCATGGCACCTAACAACAACAACAGAAAAAAGTAAAGCCATTTTCATACCTTGGAGAAATTTCTTTGAGTCTTCCTAAGAAAGACAGTGTATTACAAAAAGGAAGAAAACAGTCATTTTAGAAAAGCCTTCACTGTTTCTGCTGATTAAAGAGTTCCTGAGTCCAAACCATGTCAGTGATCATATAGGTGCCTTGAGTAGAATGGCTGATGAGTGACTTGTAGGGAAGAATTGGGAGGAAATTGGCAAAAACTCCCAAACTGGGAAAATGGCGTTTGAATATCTGGTTTGTAAATTAGAAATCTAGGGAAAATGAAAGTAACTTGGTTGCATGTTTGTACAAAACCCTTCCTGATTGGACAATTGGGCTGAAAGCTGATTGGCTCAGGCCATTCCGTGGGCGAACAATATAAAGAGCTGCGCTGCGGCAGCTCGACCCTCTTTTTGGCACGGCCTTTCTGGCATCCCTTTCTGCGCCTTCTCGCCTGTTCCTGCCCGGACCACAGATGAGGAAGCGCCTCTCCCGCTGCTCTCCCCCGGACCTTCGGTGAGGAAATAATCCTCTCCCGTCGTAATCCTCAACAAGGAAAAGAACCTGCTCTCCGTCTGATCACCAAGGAAGCGGCAGCTGTCTCCTCCTGACCACTGAGACGACCAACACAGGTGTTTGCCCCTGGAAGGCAAAAGCACCTGAGGCTTTTCCTTTCTCCTGTCTCCTCTGGGGTCTCGAGGGCCGAGGGAGTCTGCGCCCCTCAACTGAGGGTCCCGAGTGAATTGTGTTTAGTATCTGTGTGCGCGGCGGCGAGGCCCATCTGAACCTTCAGGCCGGACCGGGAGGTGCGCGCCCCACATAGTTGGTGCCCAAACAGGGACCCAACATAGATTTGGTCCCCGAATGTGGGGCCCAACATGACTGATTGGTCATATCTATACCCTACATGGACAAGGCCACTGAGGTTCATGTCTATATCTTCTTCTTTAGGAAGGCTGTTTTCCTTAGATTCCTAACAAACAGAAAAGTCCTAAGAAACTTTGAAAAATTATTTCTAAATATATCCTTAAATGATGCTGAAGACAAGTGAGTCTTTTGACAGAAATTTTCTCACTCTCAGATGGCTGTTCAAGTTTTTCTGTTGGCCTAACATGAGGAACCATACTATCTCTTCTCAATAAAGTGGTTATATTTCCATATAACAAGAAAGAATTAGGGCCATAACTCAGACCACATGGGTCTCCTGATAGCATTTCTTCAAAGGCTTCTGTCACACTGAAAAGTGTAATATTCCTAGATTCTAAAGACTGCACATTATCTGGTCACAGCTTACCTCTCTAAGCCCATTTCCCACTGCTTTACTCAATTCTCCACCTATTCTAGTAAAAAAGGCCTTCCTAGCAGGATGACCAATTTTTGTCTGTTTTCCTAGGATTTTCTCAGTATTAGCACCAAAGCCTAATGTCTTGGAATTTTTTCAGTCCTAGCAAACTGGAATGAGTGGTCACTCCAAGGGTTGCTGGAATGGATCTAATTTTCCCTCTTGGTCTTTGCACTTGTTATTTCCTTCAATGACGTTTGCCCCATATCTTCATATGACATGTGTTCTTACTTTTTTTTTTAACTCTGCTCAAATGTCATCCCTTCCTTACCTGTACATATTACAATAACCTTTCTGATCACTTTTATATCCCAATTCAATCCTTGTCCTACCCCTTTTTATCTCTGTTGTTATCTGAAATCATGCTCAGTTTTATTTTGGTTTGCTTTTAGTTTCCTCTATGAGCACCCAAGTCCTGTGAGATCAGGGAATCAGTCTATTTGCTGATCTCTGTATTCCCAGAACCCAAAAGAATACTATGAACTTAATCAGTGCTCAATAAATATTATTTGACTTGGTGAATAAAAATTGAGAAGAAATGTCATTTGTTATTTGATAATTAAAATTAATTTATTGCACTCAATTTACTTTTCTAATATTTTGCAGTAAATCTGAATAAATTATATAATTGTCATCAAATAGGAAACTGAGAAGACACTATCTTCCATAGAGATGACTAGGTCAAATCCTTCAAAATTTTAGAGTTTAAGAAATTCACATATTTAATATACGCATTCTCCCCCTCCAAACAATTTTTTCATGCCAGTTAAATGAATCATCTTTATTGTATTATACTTCTGAGATTAGAAATTGTAAGAGTGAAGCCATATAAGACACTGATATTGTATCCACAGTTAGTCTCCCATTCTGAGTCATAGTTTGACCAATAAGAAAGAAAAAAAAATGTAATTAAATGTAACCCACTGGGTGGAATGGCCTGAAGGAGAGGGTTAGAAAGAGAGAATTATACACATATCCTTTTGTTCTAAGTGCCTTGGCAAGTTTTCTACAATTGTAAAGCTAGGATCTTGATAAATTGATTTTAAAGATGTGGTAATGGTAGTGATTAATCTCTTCCTCCCTATGGTCCCATAGTACTTGGTGTGTGTCTTTATTGGAGCACTTAACAATCCATCTTTTATAAGAGATACTTATGAGAGGGTCTTCTTCCAACAAGCTGCATACAAGAAAATGAACAGAGCTGACTCTAACTCACTGTTTTCTTTGTTTGTTTTTGTTTGTTTGTTTTGTTTATTTCCTATAAAACCTAAAATTGGAAATATGTTGTTCTGGGTGCCATCCAGTCAGGTCCAACTCAGAGTAACCCTATGTACCACAGAACGAAACACTTCCCAACACTGCCATGCCCAGGACTATGTTAGTGCTTCTCTTCTAGTCAGATTGTTTTTTGGGATCACTTTTGGAGTGGGCTGCTGGGTCCTTCTCCCATTTTTGCACTACTGGGGATTGAACATTGCTGGTACTGAGAAAAAAATTTTTAAATATATTGAGTATAAATTTGGCTTACTTGTGTTATTGTTATTGTTAAGTGCCTTCAAGTCACATCTGACTCATAGTGACCCTATTACAACAGACAAAACACTCTCTGACATTGTGCCATGCCAGGCACTATTATCACTGCTTTTCTGCTATTCATAGGGTTTTCAATGGCTGATTGTTTCAGGAGTGGGCTGCCAAGTCCTTCTCCCTAGCTTGCAGTACCCAGTATTTTGGGCAGTCTTCCATCCCAATACTAACCAAGCCCAACCCTGATTAGCTCCCACATCTGACGGGATCAGATACCAGGTTCACATAGCTGTAGGGAACTTTGGCTTCCTTATAGTATTCTCTTATTAGTTCGCAAAGACCTTTTTTGGCAACTATAACATGATTTATAATAAGGACTTTACATTTGATCTTCCTGTGTTTTTCTTATCAACCTTGGATTTTCCAAAGTGATTTTTTTTTTGTATGAGAATGAGATGACTTCTGAGTGGGGGGTTTGTGGACAGCCTCAGGATGGGATCTGGTTGCCAGGAGAACCAAGCATGTGATTAAAGGGTTAGAACGCTCATCACTACTGCTGATCTCCAGGAAGAAGAGGTGGGCTGAACATGAGCTGATCGCTTGGGCCAATTATCTAATCTGTCTTTCATGTGTAATGAAGACTTCATAAAAAGGCTACAAGAAACAGGTTCAGAAATCATGAATGTCTCTAAACTTGTAAGAGGTAATGAGAGGTGGGCACCATCAGGGAGCAATAAGTTCTTTGCCCTCCCCTTACCTTGCCTATAGATCTCTTCCCTATGAAAGCTCACGTATACCTTTCTATAGTAATAATAAATAGGTTAATATCAGTAGAGTGTTATCCTGAGTTCTGAAAGCAATTCTAGGAAATAATTGAACTTTATGGTGAGGTTGTAGAAACCTCCAATCCACAGCTAGTTAATCAAAGGCATGGGTAAAACAACTTAGGACTTGCCATTGATGTTTGAATTGAGGGCCTGTTTGTGGAACTGAGTTCTTTATCTGTGGGGTCTGCACTAACTCAAGTTAATGTCAAAATTAAATTGAATTACAGGACACTCTGCTAGTGCCTGTGAATTAGTGCATGTAAGGGAACACACACACACACACACACACACACACACACACATATGGTTATACAAGTGCTCTGTGTTCAGAGTGAAAGTTTGATTTTTCCTGTCTTTTAGAAGGATATCCTTGGTTTTACACAGAGCTAATCATATTGATACAAGTAGTGACAATTTTAACTCTCCTTTTCTATAATTTATAACTCAATATTTTTCCTATCCTCTGGCATTGATTTTGCCATACAGTACACTGAGCAGTAGTGGAAGTAGCAGCAAAACTTGTCTTTCTCCTACTTTTAGTGAGCAAGTGTCATTTGTTCAATCGATATTTATTAAATTCCTACTATGTGCCAGAAACTGTTCTACACATCATCAAGTAAAACAATATGAAGCTTGTATTGTAGTGAGAGAGTCACAGAATATATAATATCCAAAATAAAGACAGGAGTTTTTATTAATGAGTAGAATGTGAAAGTATTATGGTTAAAGAAATACAGTACAGAATAAATAAAATCAGGAAAACTGGGAGTGCCATAAGGTAAAGGGGTAGTGCAAGGTAGACCCTATTAAGGAAGTGGTGTTTGGTTCTTCCAGATTCTGAAGGCAGGAAGAGAATTAGCCTTGTTGGAATGTAGGGAAGAGCATTGTATATAAAGGAAATGCTAGTATAATGCCTGGAATGTGCTGGTGCATTTAAAGAGAGGAAAAAGGCCTGGGTGCCCAAAGGAGAATGAACAATGGGGAAAAGAGGAGGTCATAGGGCAGATCACACCAAGCTAGGGGGAAAATCCTTTGGCTGTAATTTGGTATGAAATGGAGGAAGGCCATTACAGTGTTTTAAAATAAAGGTGATAAGATCCAATTTAGATTTTAGAAGAATCACTCTGGTTGCTGTTTGATGATTAACAGGGCCCAGGGATTTTTATTAAAGAGGAGACCATGTTAGAAATGATTTCAGTGAGGCATACATGAGATAAAACTGGTTCAGGCTAGAGTGGTAGCAGTGATGGTACAGGGAAATGATTGTAGCACAGATATATTTTTGAAGGTAGAATAAGCAAGGTGCCTAACAGGTTAGCAGTGAAAAGTGAAAGAAGGCTGATGATAGCTGACAATCTAATGCTATTTTTTTTCTCATGATGGGAATCTTGAATTTCAATCAACTGAGGTGATATAAGGGGCTGGTGTTTAGCTCAGTTGGAAGAGAGCTTCCTCTGCGTGCTCTGAGGCCCTGGGTTTGATCCCCAGCACTGCAACAATGAGAGAAGGACCTGGCAGCCCACTCTTGAAGCAATCCAGAAACAACCAACAATTGAAAACTCTATGAATAGTAGAGAAACACTGATAGTCCTGGGCATGGCACAGTGCTTAGGAGTGTTTTCTTCTGTTGTACATAGGATTGATATGAGTTAGACCTGACTCAAGAACACACAAAAACAACAACAACAACATAATATAAACCTGACAGTGGGATAATTCAGTTTTTGAAATGGTGAATTTGTTACGAATGTGAATAGCTAAAAGAAATGTCATATTGACAGTCATCTGCAGTCATGTGCCCTACAAGTAAGTTATAAGCCCTTCCAAGGAGCAAAAGGGACCAAGAAGAAGTTACTAGTGAGGCAGGAAGAAGACCAGAAGAGTATGTATCCTTGGAGACAAATGCAGAAAGTGTTTCAGGGAATTAGATCAGGTGTGTCGGATACATTATGTTTGATTGGAAATCTGTTGGAAATTTAAAATCCCTATTTCAAAAGAAACTTTATTGATTTTTTTCCCTGAAACTTCTCATGATACAGAACTTGCCAGCAGAGAGATGAAGACACCTGTCCCTATCTGCATATGGAGCCATAAGCAGTGATTTTCTAACTTGGCAGAGCTCCTTTGAGTTGACATTTCCAACACCACCTAGAGGACCAGGAAGTTCAGACAGGCTGGCAGCACAAGGGGTGGGCCTGATCAAATCCCTCTTGCCTACTTTTAATTCAAGAAATAAAAGAAAGTGGAGGACCCTGGGCCTAAATCCCAAAATACCATAGAGAATTTGTTGGAAGTAACTGCTGATTTCCAAAATATATGATGTTTTCTAGCTTTGATTTATTTGGACCTGGAAGAAAGTTGGAAAAAAAAAATAAAGGTAGTGTCATTACTTTCCTATCATAACTACCCACACAGACTATAAAGAGGAGACATGAGGAAATTAATCTCAATCATTCCAAACCCTCCCCACTGCAGAGATATTTTGCTATACTCTATGGGTATGGGAATAGAAGTTTTTGAACCTAAACAATCAGAATCTAAAGGCTTAGAAGCTTTCCCATTTCTTTCTATGAATAATTATTGAATACATAGAATACTTTTATTCTGGATCTATATTACATATCAGTATATTTTGCCTACATAATCCTTGCCTTCATGGAACTTACAGTCTGGCAGATCAGCCATTATATTGAAAGATATACAAGGAGTTATGTAAACACAGAAAATAATAATAATAATAATATATGGTAGAAATATGAGATCAAATTATTAATTTTTAACAAGACCATAAGGTCAGGGAAGACATCCTAACAGAAACAAGTATTTAAGATACAAGAATGAATAGGATATAAAGTAATCTCAAATATAGAGGGTTCCCAAACAATGGAAATAGCTTATGTGAACACAGAAATTGACTAAAACTATGTAAAATATATCTTAGATTTAGACCACCAGCAAACATTACATCCCAGGCTGAATTCTATACTTTCTACAACCTCCTTTTTGAGTCCCATACCAGAAGAAAAGGACCTTCTGTTAACATAGTGTATGTTAATGATACAAATAACCTAAAATATATCTGCCCTCCCAAAATTTACATAGTCTATAACTAAAAAAAGAAAATTACAGTGAATAATGCTGAAGGGCATTATGTATGTTTTTACATCCATTAATAAACACCCTGCTTCAGTGTTTATTATATAAAACATGACTACATTCTGTCCACACATAATTATTTGCTCCATTAGTGTAGGGGTACATTTAGTCAGGTGTAAATATGGCTGTGTGACCAAAACTCAAAGCAACTGGTGCTTAAATATGGAAGAAGTTTAATTTTCTTTCATGTGCATTCAAACTATAAATATACCAGAATTAGGATGGTGGCTCCCTGGTGTTGAAGGCTCAGATTCCTTACACCATGATGTTTCATAATTTCTCAAATTTAACTGTCATCTGATTCTTTTCAAGATGACTCAAGAAAAGGAAAAGAAGCTGAGGAAGAGGAACAACATTCCCCAACATAGGAAGAATCCAGAATTTTCTCATATCATTTCTCTTAAGTCAGTACCTAGATAGTCTTTATCACAGGGCCACATTTCCATGCTACACAGAAATATATTTGTGAGCTAGGCATGGTGGTGCATCCCTATAATCCCAGCAATTTGGGTAGCAGAAGCAGGAGGATTGTGAGTTCAAGGCCAGAGGCAGCTTGCATAGTGTAACTTAGCGAGAACTTGTCTCAAGATAAAAAATTAAAATATGAACTGGGGTGTGTGGCTTGGTGGTAGAGTACTTGCAAAGTGTGTGTAGAGTTTTGGATTCACCCCTTTAGTACTGATACATATACATACATACATATATATATATATATATATATATATATATATATATATATATTTAGTAGACAGTAAGATGCCCAAGTGCAAATATAAGAAATATGACAAAGTTATTGCTGTTGTTAGGTATTGTCAAGTCAGGTCTGACTCATAGTGACCTTCATAGGGTTTTCAATGGCTGATAGTTTTTGGGATTGTTTCAGGAGTGGGCTGCCATGTCTGTCTGCCATTTTTGCCATGCTTGGGGTAAACCCAGCACTTCAGAAGGCACAGAGCAGCACTCTACCACCTGAGCTAAACCCCAGCCAGTATGAAAAGTAGGTTATATTATATAATTGGGGAAACTCACATTTGCCACCATATGAAAAATGATTAGAAGTACAATGATAATCTAAATGATAAAAGAATGAGTGAGATTAGGTTCCTGATCTTAAGAATGTCAGAATTACGTAGAACAAATGTTATACAAGGGAAATCTAGGAATTAGAAGAGGCATTAAACCGATTCTTATTGATGAATTGCCATTATAGAAAAGAGAACAGTCAAATTGGACCTTAAAGTGTGTATCAGGATTTAACCGCAGGAAAAGTGTAAAAGCATTCTAGCAAGAGGAAACTATGTAACAGTATTCTTCTTGATGGATCTATAGGTGCCTGATGTACTTAATGTATTCACACTTAATCTGTTGTCAAATGATATAAGGAATAATTTTAGCTATAATTCTTGGTCAAAATCACCAGTATTATCCATCTTAACTTAAAAGTGAGCTCTAAAATGGTTTTTGTGTCACAAATAGTACATTCCTGAGTGCTGAGATATGTCTTGATTGACCTCGCAAAAAGATAAAGCCAAGATTCTTCTTAGAGCTATTAATCCATAAAGTATGTATCCATAAATACAACTTCCTTTTATATTTTAAACTCATCTTCAAAGTAATGTAAACAATGAAGTAGAATCTGCAAAATAATCTATTTCAAGAACTTCACAACTCATAAAAATGAGAGTACCTAAACTCTAGCCAGATGAGAAAATATTAATCATAATTTCCATTAGTATATCAATTACAGTTTTTAAAAGTATTTTTCATATGCATTATCACTTAGTTCTTAATATAAATCTATGATATAATTATGGATTTTATTGTTACCTTAATTTTAATGTTAAAAAACCAAAAGTAAAATTAAGAAAGCACTGAATATCAATTATGAAATGGTTCAGAAATGAGAATCAAATCAAAGGCATAATGAGAGAACACATTCACTGTTGTAAAAAAAATTTCTTCTGTGTACATTTTCAGGTGGAATGGAAAAGTCATAACAATACATAAAAAAGTGATAATTAACAAAGTATATTTCAAATGATCTCTTTTCTAATTTGTCATTAAAGGCATCTCAACAGCCTGTTGTTCTTACTGACACTGAAAAGTTAAGGAAAAATGATGTACAGACGGTCCTTGACTTATGATGGTTCAACTTTAAAATAGTGTAAAAAAAAACATATTTAGCAGAAAGCATGTTTCAAATTTTTGTCTTTAATCTATTTCAGTCTAATTATATGCAGTAGGATATTATTTTGTGATGCTGGGCAGTCGCAGTGAGCAAGAGGTCCCTGTCAAGCACAGGATCACCAGGGTAAACAACCGATACCCTGCAGTGTACTGCATTCTTGAGCCATGAGGTTCAGTAAGTTGTTGTATGTATTAAATGCATATTCAGCTTATAATATGTTTATCAGGAGATAATCTGATGGGAAGGTGAGGAGTATCTGCAGTTCCTGAGAATTCTAGAAAGGCTAAGTCTATCTTTCTTATTTTCTTAATTTATATGTAATTTTCCTAAGAATAGAAGGCTAGAATAGTCTAATATGAGATTTATTCCATAAGGAGATAGTCTGATAATCCACTCAATTTAGTCATGATATTTTAAAAATTGTGCTTCTACAAAAGTTTGCTGGGTGTTGGCTTGTTGTTAGAGTGCTGCTCTGTCCTACCTGAGGCCCTGGGTTTGATTTATGGAACTGCAAAAAATGAGAGAAAGATCTGAGAGCCCACTCTTGAAAAATATTTCCAAACAATCCACCATTGAAACTCTATGAATAGCAGAGAAGGCCTGATACAGTGCCGAGCATGGCACAGTGTCGAGGAATGTTTCTTTCTGTTGTACATAGGATCACTATGAATCTGACCTGACTCAATGTCATCTAACAAAAACAAAAGTCTATAGATAGAAATGTAGTAATAATTCATCCAAACAATATTAAGTCAGAATAATTGTGGATGGCTATTTTGATCAGTTAGTTAAGAGTCTGAATTTTAACCATTTTAATAAAATAGCACTTCTTTTAGTAGATAAAAATATACACTCCAATTAGAAATTCTGTTGGGTATATTTTAACAAATATTTTCAATTTGTAGTATGTACATACAATGTCTAAAAGGCTTAATAAATAAGTCTTCTGTTGTTGTTGTTGTTGTTAGGTGCCCTCGAGTCTGTATCCAACTCATAGTGACCCTCATAGGGTTTTCAATGGCTGACTGTTTTGGGATTGCCTTGGGAGTGGATTGACAGGTCCTTCTCCCATTTTTGTGGTGCTGGGAATTGAACTTGGGACCTCAGAGACTGCATCACAGCACACTACCAACTGAGCTAAATCCCAGCCCATATTCTGATTTAAAATATCCAATTGCTTAAGAAATCATTTTTCAGACTTGTAATCACTGTAAAGATTTTAGGTAAGCCAAAGTTGTATAACTTATATTAGCAGAATGAATACAGTTGTCACGTATTAAAGCTAACATACCCCACATTGCTTTTGAAGTATGCATGATTACCAATGATAATAGTCATTATTCATTGAATAACTACACATCATCCCATATATATGTATTAACATGTGGATATACACGTGCACATATACATATATATACACATGCACACTTTCTCTCTCTCTCCATATATATGCGTGTGTGTGTGTGTATGTGTTTGTGTGTACATATGCCAGCCTCACAATTATTCAATAAAAAGGGTTTATTATCCCAATTTACAGACGTAGATACAAAAGACCAAAGAAATTAAGTGACTTGGGCAAAGTTACATAGTTCTAAGGGAGGAAAACAAGACTAATTCCTGTGCTGTGTGATTGTGCAAACTAAGTTATTCTTACTATATCAAGTTTAGTTTTTATACAAAGCGGTCCCCCAAACCCAAAATTATTTATAAAAAATCATTTATTTATTTTTACATGTTCAAACTTCAATCATCTTCAAAGTACTTCCCACTTGATGCAATACAACTGTTGAGACTTTTTACCACTGCTCAAAAAGTGCTTTGAACTTGTCAATTTTGAGGATTTTAATGCATTTTAGTGTTTATGCCATTTTTTGTTTCACCTCCTTCACAGCAGCAAAACCTTTCCCTTTGAGGAACTTTTTCACCCAGGGAAGCAAATATAAAAAGTTAACACATGGCACCAGCAGGTGAATAGAGAGAGTGGGACACAGGTCATGCTGGTTTTGGTAAAAAACTACTGAACATTCAGTACAGTGTGGCCAGGTGTGTTGTCATGGTGGAAGAGCCAACTATCCATTTGCCACTCAGGATATTTGTTCTAAACAGAGTAATGCAACCTTCTCAAAACTTCCAGATAGTAAAAATCAACAGTTTGACTAGGAGGAACGAGTTCCAAATACACAATCACTCTCACATCAAAGAAACAGATTATCATTGTTTTCATGTTCATTTCCATTTGGGGGTCACCCCTTTTTTATGTGTGTAACTGTCTCTAAAATGAGTTATACTCTCACAAGCATATGTGTTGATAGTAGTGTTCTATTTTTGACTCAGTGTTCATTGTATAATTGTTTGCATAATAATTATTATCCTTTATATTTTTTGAATTTCTCTATGAAATATAATTTTATATTAAAATTGTAAAATAAACATTGTTTCTTCTAGAGCAAGGTCTTTGTGGCAAAGTAACTTCTATATTTGTTGGGTTTGAACAATAATCTGCTCCTAAGTAAATAGAGATGGAGGAAAGGATGAAGCATTCCACTCCCAAGGCAATCCCGAAACAATCAGCCATTGAAAACCCTATAAGGGCTGCTCTGAGTCAGACATGACTCAACGACACCTCAACAATAAGTAAATAGGGATGGGACCTCAATCTACAGTAGGTTACTGCCTACTGGAGAAAGGCATAATATTGTCCAAAGATCTCATTTCTGTGAATTTGGAAGGTTTGACCTGAGATATGGAAAGTGGGGAGTGAGTAAAGGGGAAAGTATACGCTTATACCTTGTGGTATGTATCTAAGTGTAATATCATTCCCTTCTCAAAACAACTATTAATAATATTTATCATTACTCCCACTTTGTAGGCATAAAGGAGTTCAATTGATTTCCCACAATTAAGAGGGTAAATTCTGATTTACCTACATGATACATGTCTGACTACCTCCACTAAGTTATTGAGAGAAGTGAAAATATAGGAGTGAGGAACAGTCAAATAAATTGACAAACAGTGGTGGATCCAAGGTATTTCCCCAAGACAACCATATTGTATTTGTCTCTGAAAGTTTACTTACCAGGTGTTGGAAATTCCTGTTACCTGGAGTGAGGATGTGGCATTAAGTACTAATGTCAGAAAGAATGACAACAAAATGATGGTAAAGGAAAGACCAGTGATGCATATGTGGCCTGTCACCAACATGTACTAAATTGGAGTGATCATTTGGACAAACTGTGTTCTGTGACCAGTTTAATGTCCCAAGTTTTGTGTCTTTTTGGCCACTTCAATGAGCTTCCATGGACATTAATTTAATCTTTTCTTAAAAACAGCAGGAGATTTCATGTGAACACACTTAGGGCAATGTAAAGTTATTTGCAGACATTAAACATTTTTATTTTAGGATGATAGTGCCCAATGTGTAACAGGGATGGCCATTTTAGACACACCAATAATCTTCTAACTGGTGGGTCAACTTTTTTTTTTTTTCAGTTATGACTGCTGCTCTGCTATGTAGACTGTAATAGAGGACAGTGACGTTTGGTATACCTAAATTTACTTTGGGGCACTCTTGCTGAATGTACACTGCTTAAAATGAATAATGCAAATATAAAGTTTGAAAGCTAAATTTCAGATTGTATATTTAGCCTTCCATTTGCCTTCTGAAGTATGCTAATTTGATTTAATTCAAGTTTATTGGTCTTCATATTGGAAGACGATTTCCAGGTAAGAATCCAGTGTATCTGGGTATGGTGGCATATGCCTTTAATCCCAGAGACTCAGGAAGGTGAGGCCACCTACAGCCTGTAATTTAGTGAAACTTTGACTAACAAATACAAAGAAAAAAGTTTAGGGTGTGGCTCAGTGATTGAGCCCTTGCAACAAACATGCTGAGACCTTGGGTTCAATCCTTCAGTACTAAAAAAAAAAAAAAAAAAAAAAGATTCCAGTATATTTGATACTGGAGTCCCTACTTCTCTGCTCTATTATTGATTATAATTTGTAGACAAAGTTTTCTTTAGTGAAATAATTTTTCATAATTTCTTTACATTCTAATTTATTCCAGGTAATGTGTAAACAAACTTCCAGGAATATCAATTGAAGGGAAAAGAAATATGGACTGACCATCCCAAGGATTTCTCCTATGCTTCAAAAGCTCTAGTGTAATGCTTTCCAGTTCATCCATGTGTGTATCCCATAAATTTTGTAATGTCGTGTTTCCATTTCCATTTGCTTTAGGAAAGTTTTTATTTTCCCTTTTGAGGTCTTCAGTGGCCCCTTGTTCAACAGTATGTTGTTTACTCTTCAAGAAATTGTATACTTTCTGAAGCTTCTTTCATTTATTTAAAGTAAAATGGGTACAAAAATGTATATATTGTTTGCTTCTTTACTTTGACTCACCACCTACAGAGAATAACCTTGAAATGTGACTAAGATGTCATGAAATAAAGTTTAGAAAGTTATTTGTTTAAAATACTCACAACTAGACAGTAGGGGGGCTGTGATTTAGCTCAATTGATAGAGCACTGCTTTGCAGTCTCTAAGGTTTCGGGTTCGATTCCCAGCACTGCAAAAATGGGAGAAGGCCCTGACAATGCACTCTTAAGACAATCCTGAAACAATCAGTCATTGAAAACCCTGTGAGGGTCTGTATGAGTCAGGTATGACTCAACCTCGATGGCACCTAACAAGAAGACAGTAGGACAAGAGCCATAAACATAGATATCTACAGAACAAATTTGCTTTTTGAGTCAGAAGTCACTGCCCAAATATATGGGGCCTGCTGAAACTTCTTGAATATTTACACAGTAGTCTGACTTGGGAGCCTCCTTGCTTTTCTCTTTTCCATTAATTTAGTCATCTACTGGCAACTTCACAAATTCCAGCAGGGGTTAGGAACCTCCAAAGCAATTGGTCCTGAAACACTGAGAATTAAGATGGAAAGCTGTTCATTACTGAGCCAGTGCACACCAAGGGAATTGAGTTGGGGAAGCAGCCTGTTTGCCAAGATGTACTTCCCATTTTTCCATGCAACCTGGGTTCATATGCCTCCTGGGAGGCTGGCTGAGTCACCTTCTTGGAAAGAGTCAACATTTTGATAGACTTTCCTGCCAGGAAGTTTTATTTTGAACTGACATTTTGTTTTCTTTGGTTTCTGGTTAATTCTCCTTGGGTTATTTATTTATTTATATATTTATTTTGGTCAAGCGAGAAAAATTGGTGTTCTTACTGGTTGATCATTTAGTTAGATCTGAATTCATATGTGACATCATTTTGATTCTTCCTATGCTTCAAAGTACTTGTTCACATTTTCCATCTACAAGGATTTCCCTTTAGTATGGGAATTGAGTATTGTTACTTTGGTAATAAGTTTCATTAGCCTTTTAAATGAAATCCAAGTTTTCTTGAATTTATTATTGTCAAAGTGTTATGGGGCTATACTATTGTTATTTCTTTATTAAAGCAGCCTTAGAACAGTAGACTCTTCCCTCCTGGACATCTCCATCTTTCTATGCTTCAGGTTTGGACTTCATTTCAAATATTCTGTTACTTAGTGATACCCTAATAATAAGGTATCTTTTCCATTTCCAAATATTCCCGAGAAGATGACTTTGAATAAAACTGGACAAAGATATATTCCTCTTGGCCAAAAGGAAGTTTGAAAGGAACAGAGAAAGAAAAAAAGAAAAAATACTAACCTAAAGCAGGCTCCCAGTATGTGCCATTCCTAGGAAGTTGGGGGAGCAACTTGACTAAGATATTGAGGGTACAGTGATGAATAAGACAATGTCTCATATAATTTAATCCTTATGATAATTCGATGGTTATTTCCAATTGTCCTCATAATCTTTCCATCTGACAGTTGAGAAAACCAAGCCATTTGTGCAAGACCATTCAGTTACAGAGGTTAGATTGCATCCTGGATTTCCTTATTTCAAAAACAAAGTTCTTTCTATTATATTCCATTGAGCTCTGCCTCTTTTCACTTCCAGGTATGTTAAGCTGGAAGGTGATGTTTCTCCAACATTTCATGGCTACTATGTATTTTTTCATACTAAGATTTCCTTCAGCTCTCACCTAGCCCTATATGTTTATAGGAGCCTCTAGAGAATTATTGCATGCAGTTACCATATGCTACTCCTAGGTTCCAGGCCATTTTCTCTTTCTTTATACATCTGATACTTAATCATAAAATTAACCCAATAGATTTTAGAGAGCATCCCTGCTATATTCAGAACTAACATTTTAAGGGAAAGTTCTGGCTTATATTCTGCTAAGATGATACAGGCTCCCCATTTTTTCCCGGTAAAAGAGAGAGATGGAATAGATGGTATGGCATAACTCAACGCATTCAACACACACAATGGTCAGTGGCCCAAGATGTCTGGGTTCTACACATGGAGTGTATGACTGAAGAAGATACTTTAATCTCTCTTGGTCTCTATGATATCGTTTGATTATACTGCTAATAACCATCATCCATCCCTAAGTAATCACCTGTCCCTATGATCTAGACCTGTATCCACAATACAGCAGATGCATTTAGAAAATTACATTTTTGTCAATAGTTTTTCCAAGTCACAGGAAAGAGAGATAAAAAGCAAAACAGACATGGGCATGGATGATATCCCTTAACATTTCAGCATAAAACTAGAATATTTCTTTTTCATTATTTTCCAGGAGCTTTGCAAGTATGGTTCCTTTTCATAGTCCTTGAAGAAATATTCTCCATCCATACTCCATTTTACCTTATGTCATTCTGGGATTGGTAACCAAGAAGGAAATGGAAAAAATCATTTTATTATTCATCTTTTGACTAGGGTAAGAATAAGTTTTGAGATAAGAACACTTTTTATTTATTATTACCTCTGTCAATTCCATTATTATTCAGTCATTATATGCTTTTCTTTTATCAGAAAGGGCTGGGATTTGGCTCAGTGGGTAGAGCACTGCGCTGCAGTCTCTGAGGACCCGAGTTCAATTCCCAGCACCGCAAAAACGGGAGAAGGACCTGGCAATCCACTCCCAAGGCAATCCCGAAATAGTCAGCCATTGAAAACCCTATGAGGGTCGCTATGAGTCGGATACCAACTCGACAGCACCTAACAACAACAATTTATCAGAAAAGGCTTTGGAGACAGCTTTGTGGTTTTTGTTAAATCATGGAACTAGTTTTAATTTAAACTCAGACCAAATATAATTTCTTTGTCAACATCTATGTATCATGTGTAGTTAGACTAAAAGGGCGATCAGACAAATTTGTTAAAGTATTCATGACCATGGGTAGACATTAGAGAAGGATAAACTGATTTCTCCATAGAGTATTCAAGTTTTTTTTTTTTACATGAATTGTAAAAGGATAAAACTATACTGAATAAAGAGAGAGGGTTAGTAGGAATTGGTTAGTGAGTACAGGTATCTTTTAATTTGGTTTGCTTTTAGTTATCCTATGTCATGGAAAGCCAGAGGGAGGTTTGATGCATGTATATAAAAGTAGATACAAATATAGATACAAATAAATATATGTATGTCTCTTTCCATATATAGACCATATTTATTAGTGAAGCAGTAAAAGACAATTTATTCCAATAACAAAGTGCTCAAGCCAAATTTATCTCATAATCAAGAGCTTACTTTGTTCTTTGAATCATCCCTGAATGACCTGTGTACAAATTATAAAACCCTAAAGAGTTAAAAGTGTTTGTTTCACAGGAAATTGGAAGAAATTTATGTGCGCAAGTGAAGCTGAAAGGTCGAATGTGTGACTCACATCTATTGACAGATGGAATGAGCATAACATAAGCAGACAGTGAGTAGAAAACAAGCCGGTTGTGTGAAAGTATTTTTAGAGACTAATTTCTACCCAGCTGTGTCATCTATGAATGGGAGAAGTTTGAGAAAGTTACTTAGGGGTATCTGAGCTCAATCAAGTGAAAGTTAATGATATTGATTTGGCTTAAATATTCCCTCCAAATTTGTACGTGCAAACGTTGCTACTATCTGAACTAATTTTCAGGGAAGTTGAATTGTTCCTTTATCAAAATGACATAATTATCTGCAGTAGGACCTCTCATGATACTCAAATTTTTCAATGATGTAAACGTTCATGGCTCATGAATATTTAGAAATAAAACTGTTTCACAATTTAAATAGCATTCTGATATACATTTGAAATTGGCAGGTCTAATACCATTGTCTTAATTTAGAGTACAAACCTGAAGTTGAAAGTCTCTAAGTCACTGAAAAATTCAGAAAGCTACCAAATGGTAGATAAAAACCAAGGACTACTGGTATCTAGTACAAAGGCTAAAGGCTAAGTGTGAGATCTCTTTGGTAGGACTTCCTGAAGTGAATTCCAGCTCACTACTTAATAGATACATGATTTTGGACACCTTGTTTAACACATCTATGCCTCAAATTTCTATCCTCATTGTGAATGTTAGTATATGTTTCACTCAGGGTTATTCACTAAGGAACCTCTCTTGAATGACATGCAGTTTTCTAGGTCAGGGAATAAAAATCTCTCTTCTCATGCAGATTTTGTTCAAATTGAAGATGAATAGATAGATAATAAAGAAATAAATAAAAATACAAGTATATCAAGTACAGATAGATACCATGGAGAAAAATTAATCGAGGAACTGATTTATTTATGGAGAGTGTTTGCCCAAAGGTCTGTCGTAATTTTTAATTTATTTATGAAATTGATACATGCTAGATTAATAACAGTGCAGTCCAGAGGAATTAATATTTAACTCTTTAGATAGCCTGGTCAGTCAGGGTAATCCATTTCTCAAGCAAGAATCTTTGAAAAAAGGATGAGAGTATAAAGCTAAAATGCTCCAATTTCTGTGAATTCTGGTATCTGTACTATAAATACCAGGAAGATTCCAGGAAATCTGAATTTCAAAAAATCCATCCCTAAAGATGGGTGCCATGTTAATATCACATGGAACCTGAAAATAAAATATAACTTAGATCCAGGTAGAGTCAAGAACAGGGACTGTTTTTATGACAGGTTTTGAGATTTCACCTCAAAAATTACCATATCCAACTTTGGAGATTTTGTTAATATTTTGGTTTGAGTTGTAGGGATTTTTTGTCACTAGCCACCAAAATAGTGCTGATAACCATAGCACAATGAGGGATGGGCAGGATTTCTTGACAGATAGAAGATGCATCGCAACCTTGACTAGGAGATAGTTGATACTACTTACAAGGAAATGGATTAATTTCATCTAATAGATGGCTCTATACCATGGGTGAATGCTCTTGGAGGTTGAACCCAGGGCCTCACATGTATGCTACAAGTGCTCTACACTGGGTTTCTCCCTAGCCTCCTCTTTTTTTATTTTGAGTCAGGGTCTCATTAAATTACACAGGCTCCCTCTGGCATCAGATAACTTATTCTCCTGCCTCCACTTCCTGAGTTGCTGGAAATATAGGCATGCGCCACCACGCCTGTGAGTAGATACTTCCTAAAGAGGATTATAAAATGAAGCAATATTTGCACTAAAGAGGAAGGAAAATGTATTAAATTTAGCACTTTCTCGTTGTAGAGTATGAAGTTGAGACCTACTAAAATGGGGAGACATTTTATCTAATTAAGGCTACTTTGTAGAAAAAAATATGTTCAAGCCTTCTGTTCCCCAGTGCATTGCTCTTTCCACTTCAATATTAATTCTCGCTCTATTTTCACTTATATTCACTTCCCTTTCACAATAGTTATGATCACATTTCCCTTGATGAATTATATTTCCACAGAAACAGAAACTTTGAAAGCACAACACAGTGGGTAACCATTGACATCGCTGCTACTACTTGAATGTTGTCTTTTGTAACAGTTTTAAAGCTGAGTTTCCTAGGCCTGTGTGTTTACATATGACTTGTCCACCTGATTAACAATAACTATATCTTATATCTGTGTTGTTGGGTGCCATCCAGTCATGTCCAAGCATAGCGACCCTCACAGCGTTTTCAACCACTGTTTTGAGATTGCATTGGGAGTGAATTGCCAGGTCCTTCTCCCATTTTGCGATGCTGGGAATTGAACTCAGGATCTCAGAGACTGCAGAGATGCTCTCTACCAACTGAGCTAAATCCCAGCCCCAAACTCAGTTGGTAGAACACCACTAGATCATAATGTTGCATGCTGACCTAGTTGTAAAGATTTTTGTTTCATTGATATTGAGACACAATCCATATTGAAGGCTATGTTCTCTGATCTTCTTCAGTAAATTTTTAAAATGCTCTTCACTTTCTGCAAGTAGAGTTATGTCACGTGCATAACTCAGGTTGTTAATGAGTCTTCCTCCAATCATGATGCCATATACTTTGTAAAATCCAGCTTCTCAGATTATTTGCCCAGGATAGAAACTGAAGAGGTATAGTGAAAGTATATAGCCCTGACACACACCTTTCTTGACTTTAAACCAGGCAGTGTTTCCTTGTTCTGGTTAAATGACTGCCTCCTTGTCCATGTACAGATTCCTCATGAGTACAATTAAGTGTTCTGGTGTTCCCATTTTTCACCATGTTACCCATAATTCATTATGATCCACATAGTCTAATGCCTTGGTATAGTCAATAAAACAGAGATAGACATCTTTCTAGTATTCTCTGCTTTTAGCTACTAACCATGTGGCATCAGCAATTATGTCCCTGGCTCCACGTCCTGTTCTGAACCTGGCTTGGTTATCAGGAAGTTCCCTGTTACTAAACTGCTGCAGTCACTATTGAATGGTTTTTTTAGCAAAATTTTTCTTGCATGTGATATTAAAATATCATTCAATAATTTCCATATTTGGTTGGATCCCCTGTCTTGGGAATAGACACAAATATGGATCTCTTCCAGTCAGTTGGCTAGGTAACTATCTTCCAAATCTCTTGGCATAAACAAGTGAGCAACTCAAGGGCTGCATCTGTTTATTGAAATGTCTCTATTGGTATTCCATCAGTTCCTGGAGACTTTGTGTTTTGCCTATTGCTTCACAGCAGCTTCCACTTCATCCTTCAATACCATTGGTTCCTAATCATATGCAACCTCATGAAATGGTTAGTCAGCCATCAATTCTTTGTGGTATAATGATTCTGGATTTTCCTTCCATCTTCATTTTATGCTTCCTGCCTTGTTTAGTATTTTCCCTATAGAATTCTTCAATGGCCACTCAAGGTTTGAATTTTTTCTTCAATTCCTTAACCTTGAAAATAACAGAACATGTTCTTCTCTTTTGGTTTTCTGTCTCCAGCTCTTTGCACATGTCATTATAATATTTGATTTTTTTGTTCTCAAGTTGCCCTTGGAAATCTTCTGTTTAGTTCTTTAACTTCATCATGTCTTCTTTTATTTTAGCTGCTCATCATTCATGGGCAAGTTTTAGAGTCTCTTGTGACATGTAACTTGGTCTTTTCTTTTTTCCTGTCTTTGTAATAATCTTTTTATTTCCTCATGAATCATGTCTTTGATGTGATGCCACAACTTGTATGATCTTTGATCATTAGTGTCTAATGCATCAAACCTGTTCTTGAGTTGGTCTATGAATGCAGATGGGATATACTCACGGTCATACCTTGGCTCATGTACACTTGTTCTAATTTTCTTCAGTTTCAGTTTGAACCTGTATATGAGCAGTTTATGGTCTGAGCCACAATCACACCTGGTCTTGTTCTGACTTTTGATATTGAGCTTTTCCATCATCTCTTTTCATGAATTTAGCCAGTTTGCTTCCAGTATGTTCCATCTGATGAATTTTACATGTATTGTCACTATGTGGGTTGGTGAAAAACGTATTTGCAATGAAAAGATCATTGGTCTAACAAAATTCTATCATGTGATCTCCAGCATCATTTTCCATACTACTGACCCTTCTTGTTTCCAACTTTTGCATTCCAATTACCAGTAATTATCAGTAAATCCTTATTGCATGTTTGATCTATTTCAGATTGCAGAAGGCAGTAAAAATTTTCCCCATCTTCATTTGTGGCCTTAGTGGAGGGTACATAAATTTTAATAATACTCATACTAACTGGCCTTCCTTATAGGCATATAGATATTATTCTATCACTGATAGCATTGTACTTCAGGACAGATTTTGAGATGTCTTTTTTGATAATGAATGCAGCCCCATTTCTCTTTTAATTTGTCATTCCATGTGATTATCTGATTCAAATTTGCCCACATCAGTACATTTTAGCTCACTGATGCCTTGAATATCAATATTTATGCACTCTGTTCCCTTTTGATGATATCTAATTGTCCTAGAGTCATACTATGTACATTTTACCTTCCAATTACTAATGGATGTTTACAGTTATTCCTTCTCTTTTTGAGTCATGCCATATCAGCAAATGGAGGTCCCTGGGGCTTTACTCCATTCCAAACATTAAAGTAGACTCTATTTTCAGGGGCAACTCAACACTCCCCTAGTCATCTTTTGAGTGCTTTTCACCCTGGGGGGCTAATTTGCTGGCCCTATATCTATCAGTATTTTGCTGTTATTCATAAGGGTTTCAATGGATAATTGTTTGGGGAGTGAGATAGCCATGTCCTTCTCCCTAGTATGTCTTAGTCTGGAAGCTGAGCTGAAACTTATTCACCATGGGTGGCCCTGTTGGTATCTGAAATACCAATAGCATAGCTTTCAGCATCATTGTACACATAAGCCTTCACAGTATTGCAAACTGATATACATGTGGGGGGTCATCATCTGTAAAGCAGAAATAATCATGTTTTCCCTGTTGAACATCTATGGTTGCTGTTGACATGCAAAAAACAGAAATATTATGTTGTTGTTGTTGTTTGGTGCCGTTGAGTCAGAGTCTGACTCATAGTGACCCTACATACAATAGGTGAAACACTATTTTTAGTGCTTCTCTGATATTCATAGGGTTTTCAATGGCAGAAATATTATAGAAGATAACAATTCCAGTATTTTGTGAACTCAATAACTTATTATTACAAATCACCAAATGAATAACTTATCATTATTTTGAAATGATGGCTGGTAACTGCATCTCAACCTCTAAATAACATAGTAAGACACTTTAGTGAAATGTCGACATTATGATTTTTTGGACAAAAGCACCAATAAGGTCATCTTTCCCATGTTCATACCTATGTTCCTAAGGTCCCCATAAGTTACTATGGAAATTGAAGGGAAATCCAATAGCACAAAGTTCCAGGTGTCCTTGTTTCCCTCTTAACTAGTGTCTCTCACTATAATCTTTTTCCTTGAGATTTCATCTAAGATACAGAATAAAGAGATTCTGGATTTCTTGGCCTACTCACCACACACACACACACACACACACACACACACACACACACAACTCTAGGTGAAATGTAACCTTTTCATTGAATGAATGATGAAACAGAAGCTCAAAAGAAATGAATGATTTCCCAAGGTTGCCCAACTTCTTTTCCAATGGAAAAAGTCAAGGTTAACACCTAGGTGTTTCCTTATCCACCTTTTCCTTTTCCATTTTATCATTCAACCTGGTCTTGTGCCTGAAAATAATTTTCAAATTCAGTCTCATGTTGATTTTTTTAAAATTTTGTTTGGTGGAATACAGTAAATGAGTCTAATTATAGTTGATCCATGTGGGACCATAATCACAGAAGTGTTGCCCCAAATAGTTCTCTTTCTAGCATTATTTTGTCTTACCAAAATATATGTAAGTTAGTCATTATGCTCCCCACATGTCTGTCAGCTTGGCATGCTGTGTTGCTGTGATGCTGAAAGCTATGCCACCAGTATTTCAGACACCAGCAGGGCCACCCATGATGGACAGGTTTCAGCTGAGCTTCCAGACCAAGATAGACTGGGTGAAGGACGAAGTAGCCCACTCCTAAAACAATTAGTCATTAAAAACCCTATGAATATCAGAGAAGCAGTGTGAAACATAATGACAGCAAATGACTCTGCCCAGGTTGATTCCATTCAAAAGATGACTAGGGAAGCATTGCCTCCTCAAAATGAGTTGACCTTAAATGATGGGAATGGAGTAGAGCCCTTGGGAACTCCATTTGCTGATATGGCATGACTCAAAATCAGAAGAAATACAGTGGTTGCAGCCAAGGCTTCAAACATTAAAAAAGAAAACATCATGTGTATGGCACAGTGTCTTATAATGTTTCATTCTGTCATACATACAGTCCCTAATAGACTCTATTTGATGACATCTAACAACAGCAACAAGAAGTTATTTTACAGGTGAAGTCATGAATCTAGAAATTTATGTTGAGGAAATATTTTCAAGCCTAAAATACTAGTAATGTATTTTTTTTGTTGATCACCAGAAATTTCTTCCTCTTTAACAACAACAACAACAACAACAACAACAACAAAATAGCATAATTTAGAGTTTGATTTTTCACATTACTTTTTCAACTTTTCCAGTCCTTCACTAGTAAGATTACTATAGACTTCATTGTCTAAATAAGGATGGTTTTGAGAATTGGAAGAAACAGACTTATTAATTACTCTAGGAACACTGGTATAAATTGCAGCTCTTCTAGACTAACTGGGAAGTATGATCAGTATTCTTTAACCATTCTACAGATGTGTTTGAGATTAGTGAGGATGAAATATCAATTAACTGAATGTGACTTCTTGTCCTAAGTGTTTAAAAATTAATACTAAGTAAATTTTCTCCCCAGAAATAGCAATAATAATAATACAGTTACAGAACCAGAGTACAGGAAGAATCATTCATCTCTTTTTGTTTCTCTGTCTATCTGTCTGTCTGTCTGCCTGTCTGTATGTCTCTCTCTGTCTCTCTCTCCCTCTGTCTCTCCCTCCCTCTTTCTCTCTCTCTCTTCAATGCACACAACACACACACATACACATGCACATATACATTTTATTCTTGAAAGTTGTTCTTCCCCATTTTGGATATAAATTCTAAAAGTAGTTCATTCATTCTAAAGAGCAGGATTACTTTATCTTTGTTGTTTGCTGTTAGATGCCCTGAGTCCAACGCATGTTGTTGTTGTTGTTGTTAGGTGCCGTCGAGTCTGACTCATAGCGACCCTACGTAC